>JAODUO010002728.1:0-19965 GCA_025642075.2 Ridgeia piscesae
CTGAGACATGACAAGAAGACCCTATCAGCAGGACTGAGACAGACATGTAGACACTGTCAGCAGGACTGAGATATGACAAGTAGACACCGTCAGCAGAACTGAGATATGACAAGTAGACACTGTCAGCAGGACTGAGACATGACAAGAAGACACTGTCAGCAGGACTGAGACACGACATGTAGACACTGTCAGCAGCACTGAGATATGACAAGTAGACACGGTCAGCAGCACTGAGACATGACAAGTAGACACTGTCAGCAGGACTGAGACATGACAAATAGACACTGTCAGCATGACTGAGACATGACAAGTAGACACTGTCAGCAGGACTGAGACATGACAAAAAGACACTGTCAGCAGGACTGAGAAATGACAAGAAGACACTATCAGCAGGACTGAGACACGACATGTAGACACTGTCAGCAGGACTGAGACATGACAAGTAGACACTATCAGCAGGACTGAGACATGACATGTAGACACCATCAGCAGAACTGAGATATGACAAGTTGACACTGTCAGCAGGACGGAGATATGACAAGTAGACACCATCAGCAGAACTGAGATATGATAAGTAGACACTGTCAGCAGGACTTAGACTCGACAATTAGACACTGTCTGCAGGACTGAGATATGACAAGTAGACACCGTCAGCAGAACTGAGATATGACAAGTAGACACTGTCAGCAGGACTGAGACATGACAAGAAGACACTGTCAGCAGGACTGAGACACGACATGTAGACACTGTCAGCAGCACTGAGATATGACAAGTAGACACGGTCAGCAGGACTGAGACATGACAAGTAGTCACTGTCAGCAGGACTGAAACATGACAAGTAGACACTGTCAGCAGGACTCAGACATAACAAGTAGACACTGTCAGCAGGACTGAGACATGACAAGTAGACACCATCAGCAGAACTGAGATATGACAAGTAGACACTGTCAGCAGACTGAGACACGACAATTAGACTCTGTCAGCAGGACTGAGATATGACAAGTAGACACTGTCAGCAGGACTGAGACAAGACAATTAGACACTGTCAGCAGGACTGAGACATGACAAGTAGACACTGTCAGCAGGACTGAGACATGACAAGTAGACACTGTCAGCAGGACTGAGACATGACAAGTAGACACTGTCAGCAGGACTGAGACATGACAAGTAGACACTGTCAGCAGGACTGAGACATGACAAGTAGACACTGTCAGCAGACTGAGACACGACAATTAGACTCTGTCAGCAGGACTGAGATATGACAAGTAGACACTGTCAGCAGGACTGAGACAAGACAATTAGACACTGTCAGCAGGACTGAGACATGACAAGTAGACACTGTCAGCAGGACTGAGACATGACAAGTAGACACTGTCAGCAGGACTGAGACATGACAAGTAGACACTGTCAGCAGGACTGAGACATGACAAGTAGACACTGTCAGCAGGACTGAGACATGACAAGTAGACACTGTCAGCAGGACTGAAACATGACAAGTAGACACTGTCAGCAGGACTCAGACATAACAAGTAGACACTGTCAGCAGGACTGAGACATGACAAGTAGACACCATCAGCAGAACTGAGATATGACAAGTAGACACTGTCAGCAGACTGAGACACGACAATTAGACTCTGTCAGCAGGACTGAGATATGACAAGTAGACACTGTCAGCAGGACTGAGACAAGACAATTAGACACTGTCAGCAGGACTGAGACATGACAAGTAGACACTGTCAGCAGGACTGAGACATGACAAGTAGACACTGTCAGCAGGACTGAGACATGACAAGTAGACACTGTCAGCAGGACTGAGACATGACAAGTAGACACTGTCAGCAGGACTGAGACATGACAAGTAGACACTGTCAGCAGGACTGAGACATGACAAGTAGACACTGTCAGCAGGACTGAGACATGACAAGTAGACACTATCTGCAGGACTGAGATCTGACAAGTAGACACCGTCAGCAGTACTGAGATATGACAAGTAGACACTGTCAGCAGGACTGAGACATGACAAGAAGACATTGTCAGCAGGACTGAGACACGACATGTAGACACTGTCAGCAGAACTGAGATATGACAAGTTGACACTGTCAGCAGGACTGAAATATGACAAGTAGACACCGTCAGCAGAACTGAGATATGATAAGTAGACACTGTCAGCAGGACTGAGACATAACAAGTAGACACTGTCAGCAGGACTGAGACATGACAAGTAGACACTGTCAGCAGGACTGAGACATGACAAAAAGACACTGTCAGCAGGACTGAGACATGACAAGAAGACCCTATCAGCAGGACTGAGACACGACATGTAGACACTGTCAGCAGGACTGAGATATGACAAGTAGACACCGTCAGCAGAACTGAGATATGACAAGTAGACACTGTCAGCAGGACTGAGACATGACAAGAAGACACTGTCAGCAGGACTGAGACACGACATGTAGACACTGTCAGCAGCACTGAGATATGACAAGTAGACACGGTCAGCAGCACTGAGACATGACAAGTAGACACTGTCAGCAGGACTGAGACATGACAAATAGACACTGTCAGCATGACTGAGACATGACAAGTAGACACTGTCAGCAGGACTGAGACATGACAAAAAGACACTGTCAGCAGGACTGAGACATGACAAGAAGACACTATCAGCAGGACTGAGACACAACATGTAGACACTGTCAGCAGGACTGAGACATGACAGGTAGACACTATCAGCAGGACTGAGACATGACATGTAGACACCGTCAGCAGAACTGAGATATGACAAGTTGACACTGTCAGCAGGACGGAGATATGACAAGTAGACACCATCAGCAGAACTGAGATATGATAAGTAGACACTGTCAGCAGGACTTAGACTCGACAATTAGACACTGTCAGCAGGACTGAGATATGAAAAGTAGACACTGTCTGCAGGACTGAGATATGACAAGTAGACACTGTCAGCAGACTGAGACACGACAATTAGACTCTGTCAGCAGGACTGAGATATGACAAGTAGACACTGTCAGCGGGACTGAGACAAGACAATTAGACACTGTCAGCAGGACTGAGACACAAGTAGACACTGTCAGCAGGACTGAGACATGACAAGTAGACAATGTCAGCAGGACTGAGACATGACAAGTAGACACTATCTGCAGGACTGAGATCTGACAAGTAGACACCGTCAGCAGTACTGAGATATGACAAGTAGACACTGTCAGCAGGACTGAGACATGACAAGAAGACATTGTCAGCAGGACTGAGACACGACATGTAGACACTGTCAGCAGAACTGAGATATGACAAGTTGACACTGTCAGCAGGACTGAAATATGACAAGTAGACACCGTAAGCAGAACTGAGATATGATAAGTAGACACCGTCAGCAGGACTGAGACATAACAAGTAGACACTGTCAGCAGGACTGAGACATGACAAGTAGACACTGTCAGCAGGACTGAGACATGACAAGTAGACACTATCAGCAGGACTGAGACACGACATGTAGACACTGTCAGCAGGACTGAGATATGACAAGTAGACACCGTCAGCAGAACTGAGATATGACAAGTAGACACTGTCAGCAGGACTGAGACATGACAAGAAGACACTGTCAGCAGGACTGAGACACGACATGTAGACACTGTCAGCAGCACTGAGATATGACAAGTAGACACGGTCAGCAGCACTGAGACATGACAAGTAGACACTGTCAGCAGGATTGAGACATGACAAATAGACACTGTCAGCATGACTGAGACATGACAAGTAGACACTGTCAGCAGGACTGAGACATGACAAAAAGACACTGTCAGCAGGACTGAGACATGACAAGAAGACACTATCAGCAGGACTGAGACACGACATGTAGACACTGTCAGCAGGACTGAGACATGACAAGTAGACACTATCAGCAGGACTGAGACATGACATGTAGACACCGTCAGCAGAACTGAGATATGACAAGTTGACACTGTCAGCAGGACGGAGATATGACAAGTAGACACCATCAGCAGAACTGAGATATGATAAGTAGACACTGTCAGCAGGACTTAGACTCGACAATTAGACACTGTCAGCAGGACTGAGATATGAAAAGTAGACACTGTCTGCAGGACTGAGATATGACAAGTAGACACCATCAGCAGAACTGAGATATGACAAGTAGACACTGTCAGCAGACTGAGACACGACAATTAGACTCTGTCAGCAGGACTGAGATATGACAAGTAGACACTGTCAGCGGGACTGAGACAAGACAATTAGACACTGTCAGCAGGACTGAGACACAAGTAGACACTGTCAGCAGGACTGAGATATGACAAGTAGACACTGTCAGCAGGACTGAGACATGACACTGTCAACAGAGCACACAGACATGACACTATCAATATATCTGCGGCCGGTTTATGAACTGGCATAACTTTACATGCAACTAGGCGTTGTACTGTTCATAGCCAACAGTGACTAGTTGATGTAGCTTATGGCCAGTTTCATGAAACCAATTTAGCATTTGTGTAATTAAATTTATGTAGAATTGACCTAATTAGGTTGCAGTTGGGATTCCCTATATGTATTGTCTCTGAACCCCATTTTCCTCATAAGCTGCCACATTTGCAGTTTGTGTACCAAACGCCAAGCTATGATGAATGTAAAGGACTGAGACATGACAAGAAGACACTGTCAGCAGGACTGAGATATGACAAGAAGACACTGTCAGCAGGACTGAGACATGACAAGTAAACACTGTCAGCACAACTGAGACATGAGAAGAAGACACTATCAGAAGGACTGAGACATGACAAGAAGACACTGTCAGCAGGACTGAGACATGACAAGAAGACACTCAGCAGGACTGAGACATGACAAGAAGACACTCAGCAGGACTGAGACATGACAAGAAGACACTCAGCAGGACTGAGACATGACAAGAAGACACTCAACAGGATATGCAGTGTAAACATTAACAATATCTTGCTGAGAGTGGGTGTGCTGGAAGCATCAACAAACCTGGGCATCATCCCATAAATATTTTACCTAGCATAAACTTACACCTACTAATGGAGGAGACTGGTGAAAAGCAACTGGTGTAACTTTATGATGTTTTAGGCTTTCATCAAGTTATCATCTGCTATAATGTCTTAAGTCGGCATCATAAAACGTGTCCATGGTATGTGACTTATATTATTGTTATATTTTTTGTTGTTGAAATTATGCCCAGAGGCGTATCTATACAAAATTGTACATACTTCAATAAATGAAGTTGGAAATAGAAAGAAATGTTAGTTATCAATATTTTAAATAGGATATAAATTACGTTGCGTTAGAAATTATATTCTCTCACAATAGTTGACAATCGTCAAGGGACAGACAGAAGCTGTGAGACTCACTGTGTTCTGTGACAGTCTTGAAGTAGTGGAACAGACACTTCAACTTCTCACGTGTCCTCTGTGGAATACCGTCTCGGTATAACCTAGAAATAATCATGCAGTTTTTTTCAGAAACATGGTATTACAGACATTACAGGATGAAATATATAATAGCGCTGTGAAGAATATCAGACTTACCAAAAGAACTCAAACAGTTGTCAGTAATGTCATGACGTAACTGTGTGTATGTTTATGTGGTTGTTGACTTGATGAACGTGTAGAAAGTGCATGTAATAATGATTGTCACATGTGTTGTTTCTCTCTACCTTTCACACAGCTGTTGCATGTGCAACAATGTCTCTGCTATGTCACCTTTAGATGGATTACATTAGCAGATGCAGTCCAGTATCACTAGAAATAAAATATTATCAATTCCTAACAATTGTAATACTGTTTGAACCTTTCAACTCAAGGCTTATTTAGTATCGAATAACTTTGGCTGTGTGTGAGCTAGATGTAGGATTTTTGTTGGAAAGTGTAATATATCTTATTTCTAATTGTGTGACTAACTCAATTTTAAGGTATTTACCTGCTGAAGTTGATTCCGGGGACGGGGGAATGGTTCTCCCGAGAGTTGCTGTGTGGGAAGGTGCAGAAGAAGGCGTTTGCGAGCAGACAAGCAGCCTGCTTCTGGGACAATGTGATGGAGTGACCAATTCTTCTTTTCAACAGAGGGATTGGCTGAAAGCACATGACAGACTTGACCAACAACAAATGATGTAGGAGGGTCATTCTCCAAACAAAACTGAATCTGGCACATTTACATAATTTCATGGTTATACTAAGAGAGAAGTCATCTTAATTTTATCAGTGTTTGAGAAGATTGTAGAGCGCAGACTCAGAAAACTGAATATTTAAATATTTAGGTGTCACCATCAGTGAAGAAGAAGGATCAGGGGAAGCAGTAAGAGCAAGAGTCAGTGCAGTGTGGGGCAAGTGGAGAGACCTATCCGGAGTCATCAGTGACAAGAAAATGCCAAGGAAACTAAAGATCATGCTCTACATGACTGTCATTAGACCAGTACTTCTGTATGGAGCAGAATGTTGGACAGTTAGAAAGAAGGAGGAACAGATTCTTGAGAAAACAGAGATATTACGAAGAATTAGAGGAGTAACACTGAGAGACAAAGTAAAGAGTGTGGATATCAGAAAGGAGCTAGGAGTGAATAGTATACAAGAGAAAGTAAGAGAAATGAGACTACGCTGGTATGGACACATACAGAGAATGGAAGAAAACAACGAAGTGAGAGCAGTTACTGACATGAGAGTGCCAGGAAAAAGACCAAGTGGGGACCAAGAGGGAGATGGATGGATTGCGTCCGAAGGGATATGCAGACACTGTGGATCATCCCAGAGGATGCCCAGGACAGAACAATCTGGAAATCAAGAATTCGGGCCGCTGACCCCACCTAGTAGGAAAAGGCGAAGAAGAAAATTATGGACCAGAGCTGTAGTTTTCTTCATTACTTTACTTAAGTAGAACATTTTACTTTTCTTAAATAATAATAACAAGTATTTTTTGGAAGTACTTTTACTTGTAAAGAAGTACAAATATGTGTAATATTATTTCTAAATAATACAAATACGTAAAATTTTATTTTCTAAATTTAACGAAGTACTGATCATTTCTATGTTAAATTTGTAAAGTTCCAAAAACTTTCTGTGAATGATCATTGCTGGAAGCATGGCACTGTTCACCATCAACACACATTATTTATAAATCTCAACAACACTAACAGCGAGGCCGCTCAGACAACAATGGCCTTGGGTTATTTAAATGCCTTGCTTTGACTAGACAAGAAACTGTCTTACTAGTCTGTTTGGGTCTTGCCTGCTGTTGACAGTTTATAGCTTTAGATGGTCACTGTGAATCACGGTTTCTCCATTATCAACCACTGAGAACTAGCTGATTTTGTGGAACTACATGTTTCTAATCACATTAGTAAACAAATTATATCTGACTGTTGTACACACTAAATTATATTGTGAATGTTTTGTTTGTTTTGTTCAATTAGTGTTTTGTCTTCAAGTACATGTTTTACTTATATTTCAACTATATTTTCTAAAAGTATTTCACTTTTACATGAGTAGTTTCTTTCTAGAACATTTTTACTTTTACTCAAGTTAAACGTACTTGTTACAGTCCTATTGTGGACAACCTGTGGTAGCTAGTATACATCTAGATCAGGGCTTTATGCACCTGTCATTTGGATGGGTAAAAGTTGTTGTGGGTGGATAAAAATATCACTGAATGGGTGATGGATGGGTAAAAAATATTAAAAAGAAAAGCCTTGAAAATGGGTGTGACGTGTGTGTTTGTAGTTTATTTCAGGTCATAAAACACATCTCAACAGATTTGTGTGTGTATATCAGTTAACAATAAACTTGCATGTATCCACCAAAACTTATCTTGCATAAAGCCCTGATCTAGATGATATTTAGAGACACAGAATGGTCAAAGCCACAATTACTTTTCACAGGCATATGTTGTTTGTTTTAGTCCACAAATGTACATGATGACCAATATCAATAAATACTCAATGTCATGCAATTTCTTGTACAGAGTGAACACTAGAAAATGTTGACTCACATTTGATGCAAATATGTGTACATATGAAAAAGTGAATATATGAAGCTTCTCGCAGTGACATTCAATGGCCAGGACAAGCAAAATGTGCCTGTAAAATCACCTGTATTTAGACCATCACCAGAAATAATGACATTCCAGAACATTCAGACTGATGGAAAAACTATTTACCTTACTGCAAAACTCAGGCAGTTTAAGTGCCAACTTGGCCATTTCTGGGAGGACATTGTTGAAGAAATCTCTCCTCTTTGCGTCATCAAGTTCCTGTGAAGTAAGCAGAACATGGACCAACGCTATATTATTTACTTCATCAATCGACATTTCTGAGCAAAAACAAAAAAGCATGTGTAATATTATATATTGTAGGCGTAATATAGATCAGTAAATCAACTATATTTGTGTTCGAAATAAAAACCTACGTTAAATTACAATGATTTACAAACAATGAACACATTTCAAACAGCACACTAGTCAGTTCTCGGTCATGAAGTAATGATATGCAAATTCATATGTTCTCTGATGACGAAACGGACTTCATTTCCTACCAAGCTCAAATAAACAAAGCTATGCGTATGTACAGTCATTTTGAATGGATTTTGTTACATGGCTTTGACAAACTGAATGTTTCAGTATAATGATTTGAAATGTATTCACACAGGAATCAGTTAGGAAATTTCCTGAACTCATTCCACAAGTACTGCACTAATCTATATAGTGCTTGCCATATCTAATAATGTTAAATGGTCAGTGGCAATCAGAGGTCTGCTACCAAATTTGTAATTACAAATTACGTCAACTGGAATAATAAAAAAACGTGTATATCTACATGTATTGAAAATTGCGTTATTTTACAGCAATATCTAGAAGGAATGGAACTTTTTTTTTTTTTTTTTTTGTGTGTGTGTGTGTGTGTTTTTGGTTTTTGTGTGTGTGTGTGTGTGTGTGTGTGTGTGTGTGTGTGTGTGTGTGTGTGTGTGTGTGTGTGTGTGTGTGTGTGTGTGTGTGTGTGTGTGTGTGTGTGTGTGTGTGTTGTGTGTGTGTGTGTGTGTGTGTGTGTGTGTGTGTGTGTGTGTGTGTGTGTGTGTGTGTGTGTGTGTGTGTGTGTGTGTGTGTGTGTGTGTGTGTGTGTGTGTGTGTGTGTGTGTGTGTGTGTGTGTGTGTGTGTGTGTGTGTGTGTGTGTGTGTGTGTGTGTGTGTGTGTGTGTGTGTGTGTGTGTGTGTGTGTGTGTGTGTGTGTGTGTGTGTGTGTGTGTGTGTGTGTGTGTGTGTGTGTGTGTGTGTGTGTGTGTGTGTGTGTGTGTGTGTGTGTGTGTGTGTGTGTGTGTGTGTGTGTGTGTGGTGTGTGTGTTTTGTGTGCTAATAGGGCTCCCAAAAACCAAAGTATCAAACAAAACAAGTTGTTTTGGCAGAAACATTCCTCTTTTTTGAATTTCAATCCCAAACCAAATGTCCACAAGCCCCTGTGTGTATCGTTGTAGCTCAATATGGCATCCTGCAACAAGCTCAAACATCTATACCCGCAGTAACATTCCTTAGATTACTGTTGGAAGCAACATAAATCCTGGCTAAATATTTTGCAATTTCTGAATGACAACCAATATTTATGGCATTTGTTTGTCAACATTTATGATAAAAAATGAATTTAAAGTGGGATAAGGATGTGAACTGTAATACCTCAACTTGGAAGATGTAACATATAGGGTTAACTGTAATACATCAATTTGCAGAGTGTAACACAAGGGGTGAACTGTAACACATCAACTTAGAGGATGTAACATATGGGGTGAACTGTAACACATCAACTTAGAGGATGTAACATAAGGGATGAGCTATAACATATAAATTTGGAGGATGTAACATAAGGGATGAATTTTAACTCTTCGACTTGGATGGTATGTAATGATTTAGAGGAAGAAAATGAAAGACAAGCAAGTCAGTCTGGGAGAAACAAGTGACACAAACTCTGGAGATGGAAATACATTTTGTCATTGATCACGACTGTACATTTAAGTCTGAACATGTATACACTGTAAAGGAATTAGTGACATTTTACCTTCAAATCACTGGACTTGAGGAGAGGCTTAGTCAGAGCCTTACGTATCACCTCCCATCTGGGTGTGGTTGACGTTGATGAATAGACCTACAAAATAACATTCATGCTCCACTTTACACTAACTAATTCAACATAGTAGACATGTAAATATTTCTGCTATGTCCAGTCAAACATAACGTATCCACTTGTGTGACAATTACACCAATACTAAAGACATTTGCATAAATGAATCAGCAGGTTGCATGTAGTTCATATGAAATAAGTTCAAATTTATCTTAAATGAGTTTGAAGCGAGACAAAAAAATGAACTGATGATTGATGACGGACATAAAACCCTTTAGATCTTGAATGGTTAATGGCAACTGAAAGCCTGTTTCCTTGAGCAGCCGCAAACTTAGACAACGCAGTGATGTGGCGTCATCTTTTGGATACTTTTGTAACTGTATTAAAAAAATTCCACTGAGCGTTGTTTAAAAATATGGACCGACACATTGTTTATAGAGATATATAGCATTCAATGCAAACACATCTGGGCAGAACATACCATAATTATTATAGTGTTTAATCTATAAATCAATCAATTAGTATATTTAGTACCACTGTCATGCTAAATCGATATTACTTCTATTTGTTACACTGAGCATGTGCCACTTTATCTGTGCATGCGTCGTCTCGCAATTTCTAACAAACATATTAGCCTGATTATCACTGCCATGCTACTCCTTTATACTAGCATCTTAGAAACACGCAGATGATAATTGAAACAACAGGTGATGTACTGAGAAAAACTTATCAAGGTGGATTAATAGGACCATCTAGATTGCTTAAAGGGTTACGAGAACAATGAAACCATATAGTAATTCCTCACTGACATAGAATACTAATAAAATAATAACAGTAAAATATTATATTTATATATCACTATAATCATAATGTTCCATGGTGCTTTACAATATATTGATAACATCACCAAACAAGTAAGCACCTCATTAAAATTGTATGTTAATCTGTAACAACATTCACCATTTTGAATAAATCAGTGCCAGTCATTTAGAAGAATGGGAACTTTTTTGAGTTTTGTTAATATGTTTCTAGCTTTTGTATCATACATACGTACATGGCCAGGATCTGTCACAGTGCACTGTGCCATCTTGGAAAATGGCATCTTGACATAGTCTGGATTCCACAGACGATAGTCATCATTCTACAAACAAAAACATCTCCTTTGAAAAGAAGTGTAAGAGACTGCGAAGGAAGGAGCCTGTAGAGAGGGAAGGAAGGAGCCTGTAGAGAGGGAAGGAAGGAGCCTGTAGAGAGGGAAGGAAGGAGCATGGAGAGAGGGAAGGAAGGAGCACGAGAAAGGGAAGGAAGGAGCATAGAGAGAGGGAAGGAAGGTGCCTGTAGAGAAGGAAGGAAGGAGCATGGAGAGAGGGAAGGAAGGAGCATGGAGAGAGGGAAGGAAGGAGCATGGAGAGAGGGAAGGAAGGAGCATGGAGAGAGGGAAGGAAGGAGCAGGGAGAGGGGGAAAGGGAAGGAGGAGAGAGGGAAGGAAGGAGCATGAGAGAGGGAAGGGAAGGAGCATGTAGAGGGGAAGGAAGGGGAGGGGGGGGAAAGGAAGGAGCATGGAGAGAGGGAAGGAAGGAGCATGGAGAGAGGGAAGGAAGGAGCATGGAGAGAGGGAAGGAAGGAGCATGGAGAGAGGGAAGGAAGGAGCATGTAGAGAGGGAAGGAAGGAGCATGGAGAGAGGGAAGGAAGGAGCAAAAAGGGGAAGGGAAGGGGGGCTGGAGAGAGGGAAGGAAGGAGCATGGAGAGAGGGAAGGAAGGAGCATGGAGAGAGGGAAGGAAGGAGCATGTAGAGAGGGAAGGAAGGAGCATGGAGAGAGGGAAGGAAGGAGCATGGAGAGAGGGAAGGAAGGAATGGAGAGAGGGAAGGAAGGAGCATGGAGAGAGGGAAGGAAGGAGCATGTAGAGAGGGAAGGAAGGAGCATGGAGAGAGGGAAGGAAGGAGCATGGAGAGAGGGAAGGAAGGAGCATGGAGAGAGGGAAGGAAGGAGCATGTAGAGAGGGAAGGAAGGAGCATGGACAGCGGGAAGGAAGGAGCAAGGAGAGGGAAGAAAAGAGCATGAGGAGAGGGAAGGAGCATGGAGACAGGAAAGGAAGGAGCATGGAGAGGGGGAAGGAATGAGCATGGAGAGGGAAGGAAGGAGCATGGAAAGAGGGAAGGAAGGAGTATGGAGAGAGGAAAGGAAGGAACATGGAGAGGGAAGAAAGGAGCATGGAGAGGGAAGAAAGGAGCATGGAGAGAGGGAATGAAAGAGCATGGAGAGAGGGAAGGAGCATGGAGAGCGGGAAGGAAAGAGCGTGCATATTCTAACATATAAATATGTAATATTGTTTCAGTTTGATTTAACTTTTCATCAAAATACATTTTGGCTATCTACGGACATGGAAATGGTAATACCATCCCACATATGATCGGGCCAGTACCTAACTTACATTTATCCTATATGGCAATCATTTGCTTAATACATAAAAGCATTTATGTAACTCGATCGTATGACATATTTTTTGTTTTAAAAATTTTTAACAAAATTTACCAACCCATCCGTTTAAAAATTTTAACAGACGTTTTTGAATGGGGGCATTTTAAATTTGGGAAATAAAATATCCCCTGTTTTGTGTTTTAATAAACAATAAATGTTCATTTATTAAGCTCCCGCGACATATGAATACTTTCTAACATACCTTCCAGTTACAGTGCATTGCTGCATCGTTTCACTGCATGTATAGTGAGCATGATGCTAACATATAATGGTGGGAGTCACAGTAACGATGACAAGCACAAAATGACACCAGTTAATCTGCTTTGGAGAAATTCTTCATTGCTGTTTATTCATCCGTACATAAGAAATTGTTTTGTTATATCCATCAGTTCATTATAATATAATGAATTGACGTATATAACAAAACAAATGCTTACAGCGAACAGTCTATATTTTATATGCGTGTTCGCTGTAAGCATTTGTACTGCATGTTGAACACAGCCCATTGTGTTTAGCAAAACTGTCACCATGATTGCAACTGAAAGTTTCCACCCTTTTCCCACATTCAACACAGCCATTTTAACTAGCCTCCTGCTACAAATTACAACACTGGCTAATTCAAGAGAAAGGATCAAACTGGCTAACTTTGACATTCTGATGTAATTCCCCTTGATCTTTCTTTCCAGCCATATATGTATGACAGTGACAATGAAGATAGACAATTTGGTCTTATGTTTGTCTGCCATGCATGGTTGCCAGGGCAATGTTCTAATGAAGAACAATTTGGTCTTATGTTTGTCTGCCATGCATGGTTGCCAGGGCAATGTTCTAATGAAGAACAATTTGGTCTTATGTTTGTCTGCCATGCATGGTTGCCAGGGCAATGTTCTAATGAAGAACTTTCCTTGCACTGCATATCGAGGAACTGAGAGACACTGGAATTCGCATACATTTTATAAATTCTTCAACAGCAGCTGTTGCTGATAATTGTTGATGAAGACTACCTAAGTTTTAGTCACACAAACAACCATGTAGTAGTTCTTGCAAGAGCTGCATTGTGTTCAACATTTTCCAGTAATCTCTGAGTAGACCAAATGTCATTAGTTACATCTTTTAATTTGCGTGTCATTATTTCATTACTTTAGTATTGTGTTTAGAAATAAATGAATTGGCTGGAAATGTGGTGCACAGCAATAAATAACTGACATGGGCATAACAAGATGTGTCTGCCATCCACGTTCTGGTGACCTCCTGTATATGCTAGGGTAGTTATTATATTATGTATATATTGTTGTTAGACTGCAATCAGGGTTTTTACAGAATTAGCAAAGTAAATTAAAGAATATTTTAAAGGTAAAAAGCAGATTTTCAAGAACATTTTCAGGAGAGCTATAAAGTTACATAAGAAAAATATTAACACAGAGCTGAAAGCTTGAACAACCATTGTTATAATAAAAAACATACCATTCAAAAGCTATGCCACCATGATTTGATGCAGCCACGGTACATTTTAAATACTTGCCCAAACTTGACATTTCCATATTATGCTCAAGCTGCATTTGGTTTCATTAGCTCATATTTACACCACATACATTTTCTAAATTATTGTTCCAATATACGTTATTGATAGACATTTCTGCACAAAACTAAGATTATGATATATATTATACATGGTGTTCAAAATGAAAAAATTCAATTAAATAATAACGTTTTACAACCAATGACAGAATTTCAAATGGCACACTAGTCAGTCCTCATTAATATCCTTGAAGTAATGACATGCAAATACAGACACACCCCATTGGTGAAACTTGCTTTATTTCCTACCAACTAAAATAAACAAAGTTACTTGTATGTTCAGTCATTTTTAATGACTTTCATTCTGTGGCTTTAACAAATTGAATCTCGGCATAGCAATTTGATATGCATCTGCACAGGAATCAGTTAAGAAACTGCCAAACTCAAGAAGAGGAATTCCCAATTCTGCAAATACCGCACCATGCCATATTTTTTATTATGAACACATACAACTGATATGTTGATCCATATAATGCTTACCATATATAATATGGTATCATAGCCTTGTTTTTGTGCAGAAATGTCTATTGATGAAGTAAGAAAAAATTGAAAATGTTCACTGCATAGATAGGATTCGAGCTAGTCAAACCAAATTCTGCTTGAGTGTAATATGGAGGCTCCTAGTGGTCAATATTTGTTTGAAAAATTGCTTTAAATATAACGTGGCTCCATGTCCATGCTCATTAAATAATGGTCACACAGCCTCTGTTTGGGGAATGACTGTTGAACTGTTTCAGCCCCCTTTTAAAAACCTTACACTTTCTCCAGATGTTATAAGCCACGAGGTGTCATTCCTATTAATTTATTAAAATAAGCATTTGTCATTTACATATTTTACGTAACATGAATGACACACACTTTAATTGATTAATAAAATATATTATTTTAATTATTGAAGTTTGTTTGATTTTAATATAACATTCCGATCTATTAATGATCATACTAAACTAGAATACTTCATTTATGAAATTCCTAATTTCCTCTGGTATCCTGTGCAAACCCTGACTGTGATACTTGCCTTAGAAGGTCGCTTTCCTGTCTGGCTACCATATGCGAGATGATCCGTCTACCAACATAAACATCCACTTGTTTACAACATCTAAGGTGGACAGTGTCGAGAAGGAAACTGCAGGAATGAAGGGAAAGCATTTGGGAGTGTCAGGAAAGAGGAGAAAGCATTTGGGGTGTCAGGAAAGAGGAGAATGCATTTGGGTGTGTCAGGAAAGAGGAGAATGCATTTGGGTGTGTCAGGAAAGAGGAGAATGCATTTGGGGTGTCAGGAAAGAGGAGTGATTTGGGGTGGAGGAAAGAAAATGCAGGGGCAGGGAAAAAGGAAAACATTTGTATTCAGGGAAAAAGAAAGCATTTGGGGTTCCCGGAAAGAGGAAATGCATTTGGGCTGTTAAAAAGAGGGGAATGCATTTGGGTATTCAGGAAAGAGGAGAAGCATTTGGTAGTGTCAGGAAAGAGAAAAGCATTTGGGGTTAGAAAAGAGGAGAATGCATTTGGGTGTGTCAGGAAAGAGGAGAAAGCATTTGGGGTGTCAGGAAAGAGGAGAATGCATTTGGGGTATCAGGAAAGAGGAGAATGCATTTGGATTTGTCAGGAAAGAGGATAAAGCATTTGGGTGTCAGGAAAGAGGAGAATGCATTTGGGGTGGCAGGAAAGAGGAGAAAAAAATTTGGGTTTTTTAGGAAAAGGAGAAAGCATTTGGGTGTGTCAGGAAAGAGGAGAAAGCATTTGGGGTGTCAGGAAAGAGGAGAATGCATTTGGGGTGTCAGGAAAGAGAATGCATTTGGGGTGGCAGGAAAGAGGAGAATGCATTTGGGGTGTCAGGAAAGAGGAGAAAGCATTTGGTAGGGGGTCGGGGAAAAAGAGGAAAAGAGGGGTTCAGGAAAAAGGGGAAGATTTGGGTTGTAGGGAAAAAAGAATGCATTTGGGGTGTCGTGAAAAGGGAAAAATTTTGGGGGGTCATGAACGAAAAAGTATTTTGGGAGGTCATGGAAGAGGAAAACATTTGGGGGGCAGGGAAAAAGGGGAAAAATTTTGGGGGTTGGAAAGACCTTTACGTGGAAAAAGGGGAAAAACATTTTTGGGGGTCAGGAAAGAGGAGAAAGCATTTGGGAGTGTCAGGAAAGAGGAGAAAGCATTTGGGTGTGTCAGGAAAGAAGAGAAAGCATTTGGGAGTGTCAGGAAAGAGGAGAAAGCATTTGGGAGTGTCAGGTTAGAGAAGAAAGCATTTGTTGTGAGACAGATGGAAGGAGGATTAATGTGATGGAAAGACTCTAAAGTAATACAAATGCAGAGATGCAGAAAGCTACTGTATTACCCATTAATTTTGCATATAAATACGATGCCAGAACATTTTATACAATTGCCAGGAATTTCTGCCTAATATCAGTAAGTATTTGATGTATTTGACTATCATAAACTGTACTGTATAACGAAAATGTTACAATACAACTACTATTACATAATAAAACAAAATGATGGTATTCGTATAAGCCTCAAAGTACTGAAAACACTTCGTTTTGACCAGTTCAGTGCTACAGCCCTCAGATGCAATGATAACTTAATACTGCATTCCTAGTGACTTGACACAAAAATCAACTGCATAACTTCAACTCAAGAGTTCAGATGCAATAACACATTTTATCAATAAGAACACCAGAATTATTGTCATACGCCATTAATGTGGTTGAATATTTTTGCAATCAGTTACACAAAAAGTGAACAAATCTCAAATAAATTAAACAGGGCAATAATCCATGGTTTGCGCTAGTGCAATTAAATGCCGCAAAAGGGGCCTGTCATATTCAAGTGTCACACGTTGTGCGGCCACTGAATGGCCTTGTCATAATGAAATGTTTAATGCATATCAGTTACAATAAAACACCAGTAATATGATCAAGTGATTTAGTGTAATGATTGGCTTGTCCTAGAGAGAAAGTGGACGATACTTCACCAGCACAGTGTGATCACGGCTTCTCGAGCTCAGAACTGGAAGGGAAACTGTATCTGTTGATGATGTTTTCAGCTTGTGTATTGGTTCACCCTGTTAAAATATGGCATAACATGTTTATCTTTATGACTGAAGCAATGACTGATTAACAGGATTCAAAATTATGCTTGTGCTTTAGTCCGCAAAAACTGGAAATTGCTAATACAATTATGTACTTATCGTCCATAGAACAACTTAGCTGTTTATGGCCACAATGACTAGAAAAATCACTAATTAGCTGCCCACTATCTAAGCTCCATATTGACAATTTATTCAATAAATTTGTTCTCTAATGGCAGTAAACAAACACAAAATCAACAGAAAAAAATCCAGTAGTCTTGCTTAACCGACTCTCACCCAGCAGCTTCACTCCGCTGGGAAGCCATATTTTTTTCTACAATTGCAGCACCATCATGGCCCAACCACCAAATTATATGAATACCTATAAGAACACACTAGAACCTGAATTGTCATTGTTTAATTAAACAGAGCATTGAGCAGCACTGTTCTTCTCTGTTAAACACACAGTATATGTGACAGGGTCTTCTATTTGTCCACTGGACAAATGGATAATTTGACAAATTTTTAACCCTGTACAATAAATCTAAAGTGTGAACTGTCAGGCACAATGGGGCTAAATGACTTAATAAGTACCCCGGGTAAGTGTAATCGGATGTTTAAATACACCACAAGACTTGATTAAGGTTGAACGGAGAGACATGTGGCAACCTCAATGATGGACAGGTTGAGGATGAACAACCAATATGATAAACAAACACAAATCAACATGGACACACCAGCAGGGACCATCAACACGGACACACTGGTATGGACCATCAACATGGACACACCGGTATGGACCATCAACATAGACACACTGGTATGGACCATCAACATGGATACACCAGTATGGACCATCAACATGGACACACCAGTATGGACCATCAACACTGACACACCAGTAGGGACCATCAACACAGACACACCACTATGGACCATCAACACTGACACACCAGTAGGGTCCATCAACACGGACACACCCGTATGGACCATCAACATAGACACACCGGTATGGACCATCAACATGGACACACCGGTATGGACCATCAACATGGACACCCCAGTATGGACCATCAACACTGACACACCAACAGGGACCATCAACATGGACACACCCGTATGGACCATCAACATGGACACACCAGTATGGACCATCAACATGGACACACCAGTATGGACCATCAACCTGGACACACCGGTATGGACCATCAACATGGACACACCAGTATGGACCATCAACATGAACACACCGGTATGGACCATCAACATGGACACACCAGTATGGACCATCAACATGGACACACCAGTATGGACCATCAACACTGACACACCAACATGGATCACCAACACTGACAGTCTGACACACCAGCTGGGATCATCAACAGTGACACACCAGCAGCGATCATCAATACTGACACACCAGTAGGGACCATCAACACTGACACACCAGTAGGGACCATCAACACTGACACACCAGTAGGGATCATCAACACTGACACACTAGTAGGGATCATCAATACTGACACACCAGTAGGGACCATCAACACTGACACACTAGTAGGGATCATCAACACTGACACACTAGTAGGGATCATCAACACTGACACACCAGTAGGGATCATCAACACTGACACACGAGTAGGGATCACCAACACTGACACACTAGTAGGGATCATCAACACTGACACACTAGTAGGGATCATCAACACTGACACACTAGTAGGGATCATCAACACTGACACACAAGTAGGGATCATCAACACTGACACACAAGTAGGGACCATCAACACTGACATACCAGTAGGGATCATCAACACTGACACACTAGTAGGGATCATCAACACTGACACACTAGTAGGGACCATCAACACTCACACACCTGTAGGGACCATCAACATTGACACATCAGTAGGGACCATCAACACTCACACACCAGTAGGGACCATCAACACTGACACACGAGTAGGGATCACCAACACTGACACACTAGTAGGGATCATCAACACTGACACACTAGTAGGGACCATCAACACTGACATACCAGTAGGGATCATCAACACTGACACACTAGTAGGGATCATCAACACTGACACACCAGTAGGGATCATCAACACTGACACACTAGTAGGGATCATCAACACTGACACACTAGTAGGGATCATCAACACTGACACACAAGTAGGGATCATCAACACTGACACACAAGTAGGGACCATCAACACTGACATACCAGTAGGGATCATCAACACTGACACACTAGTAGGGATCATCAACACTGACACACTAGTAGGGACCATCAACACTCACACACCTGTAGGGACCATCAACATTGACACATCAGTATGGACCATCAACACTCACACACCAGTAGGGACCATCAACATTGACACATCAGTAGGGACCATCAACACTGACAAACCAGCAGGGACCATCAACATGACACACCAGCAGGGACCATCAACACTGACACTCCACCAGGGACCATAACCAAACTAAGTGTTGTCAGACTTGCCAGAATCAGGGGGGGGTCGTGAGGGTATGGGTTCCTGGTGCCCTGGTTCTGGTCTTCCTGGCGATAGTGACCTCCTCCAGGTCTGCTGCGATCTTCTTCTTCTTCCTCCCTCGACAGCTGCTTCTTAAAATCCGGGTGCAGTTCTCTTGTCCTGGGCCTGGCACCGGAGCTGCTGTTCTGGGCGCCATGACATTCCCTGCT
>JAODUO010002729.1:0-19838 GCA_025642075.2 Ridgeia piscesae
TGACCTTTCAAACTACCCCTGGGAAACCCCCAAAAGAGACGTGCTTGATTTAGTCGAGTTGAACTAGTTTATTGACTTTGCCAGTCCTAACGCCTCACCCGTGAGAACAGCGCTAATATCCGCCCCAATTTTAAGACGGGTACACCATTTGTGGGTATTCCAGCTCCCTCCCTCCCCAGTCGCATGAGCATCTGAGTGGTTCTGTGTATTGGAATGTTTGTTTCCACTTCCTAAACATTGCTTGTAACACGAGCAGCATGTGGCTGGCTTGACCCCAGGCTGACCACACTCTTTGTGGACGTTTTCACCGGCTGACCATGTTAAAACAGGTGTTTTTGAAAGAAATGTGCCGTGTGTAGAGCAGAGCTGGTACTACATAATCAGCCACAGCGACCCCTGGCGAGCGAGCACCGAGCATATTTGGTGCGACACCGGATCATGGCAATAAATACGCGGCAATGTGATTCCCAAAAAACCCCCCCCATTTGGGGGGCGGTTTTTTTCTTCCTTTCTGTGTTTCTAAATACGCCGTTGACCTTATCTATCCAACTTTACCAAATGGAGATCTTCCCCTTTTTTAATTCAAGATTTGTAACACGAGTGTTGAATAGTGCCGAGTAGGGCCTACTGGCTCACGCCTATAGACTATAGGCGATCAGATGTTAATCGTACGTGTCAACAAGCCAGGCAATAAGATTTGCGTACACCATAATTAATTGTAAATATTATAATGTAGTTGGTCCTGTTGAATTCTCGGTAAGCCGAAGTCTTGCTGGTTACTTGTTATCTGTTGTGCTTTATTTATGGTGGTAAATATTAATGTTTGTACTTGGCCAGATCATTGTGTACGCGTTAACAACTGACTTCGTCGTATAGTGAATTGTAAACAACGCCCACAGTTATAAAAAAGACTACTTGTTTGTTAATAATTTCATTACAAATACAATTTTTATTTATTTAGTTATAAGAGAGAACAAAAACGGGAGGAATTGAGCGAGGGAGGGAGGGCAAGAGGGATAGGAATACAAAAAGGCAGCGGGGTGAACGCAGCGGGTGGAAAGGAGGGGGACGGGGGGGGAAGGGAAGGAGAAAAAGGAGAAATAGAGAGAGGAGAAAAGAGAGAGGGAGAAGAGAGAGAGGGGAGGGGGAGAGAGAGGGGGGAGGGAGGGGAGAAAAAAAGGGGGAAAAAGGGAGGGAGTGGGGAGGCAGAACAGAAAAAGACAGAAAAAGACGGAAAAAGACAGACAGACAGACAGACAGACAGACAGAAAAAGACAAAAAGAGAGACAGAGAGGGAAAATGTGATTTGTGCGGTAACAAAATCTTGGCGTCTCACCTGAGAATAAGACCTTGAAATCGTCGTAATCGGAACCAGACGACTCATGGTTGATTCTATTTTCGTCGTCGTACTTGAACACGGCCCTGCAACACGTGACACGGCATTCCCTGGCTACAGACGGTACAATGAAACGACTCCAAGACGAAAGGAGACCCGGAATATAATCTCAACTTCACATTCAATTTAGGCCAATTTGATTCCTGTTTTTAAATGATACCGTTTACACATGGACTTGTTAACGATCGTAAATGGGACGTACACTATTCGGGTATATGATTTAGTTGTGCAAACTCAGCGCATTTGCATTCGTCCTAAACTAGTCTAGAAATATCGAGTTCAACGCATCAGTTTTGACAGCATTGTGCACACACCTTTTTTGTATACGAAAGCTTACACACTACGACTGTTCGGAATTCCTAAAGCTTTGCACCTGCAACCAATGTCTATGCATTCTTGAAAGAGCGTAGCCTTGCGGACTTGTCTTTTGATAGTTCACCCAGCAGACACGCTCTTCGCTCCTGTCACGGTTCACAGTACGGGGGCTTTTGAGGACGGTCGTCAAAGTCGTTTTAACAAAGACCGGCGCATCGTCACCTCAACGGAAATCTGATACGGAGCTCGCATGACAATAGAGCAAAAGGGGGTACGGCTGACACAATACACAGGCGCTTACTTGTTCTGTGTCGAATAAACGACCCTGTTGCAGTAAAAAAAATCGACTGGATACCAATAAGCAGGGAGGGATTGGCTCGTCGACGGAAAAGTGAAGCAATCACACTCTGCTCATGTATAATGTTAACGTACACTGCATGCGAGCTGTGCTTTTTCATAAAAAAGTCACTGTGCCCATCATTGCCTTGTCATTCTGGTTGGTCTGGAGCACGATTCAGTGCGTTCTGTAGTTGGTGGGCATCGACACATGTCAACGCGTGATGATAAAAACAGTCTAGACAGAGAGGAGTAGACTACAGAGTAGACTATAGACAGCGGGTTCAGTGACTCCTGCTCCGGCATAGAAATGGGCATGACTCACAAGTCGGGGACGATGCGGCATGGTGTGCAGTGTGCACGCATTTTCGGCCCGCTATCCGGGGGTGTGTGTGTGTGTGTGTGTGTGTGTGTGTGTGTGGTGGTGCGTGCGTGCGTGCGTGCGTGTGTGCGTGCGGGGTGCTTTTGGTGTGTTTGGGGTGTGGTTTTTGTGTGTTTGTGTGTGTTTGTGTGTGTTTGTGTGTGTATGCATATGCGCGCGCGTATGTCTGTGTCGTTATGTTCGTGCATATATGCATGTGTACGTGTTTGTGATTGCGTTTTTGTATTCTGTTCCTATTTCCCTCCGTCCGTCCGTCCGTCTGTTACCATGCCCGCCTTCCTATTTAAATTCGTCCACGTCTTAAAATTCACTCTTCACTTATCGTGACGTCTCCCGCCTACACTGCTTCACTCCATTACCTCACGTATTTAACTACCCCATCTTAATGTAACATATCTCCGTATAAAACTCAACACAGTCGACAATTAACGTAAACAGTCCTTCGCTCTTTTTGGATAACAAGTTCGCTGAACAGCATGCATTCGGTAACGTCACAGAAAACGACTCATTGGCTTGTTTAAGACAAAGATGTGCCCTCGTAATTATGGTGTACGCAAATCTGATTGCCTGGCTTGTTGACACGTACGATTAACATCTGATCGCCTATAGTCTATAGGCGTGAGCCAGTAGGCCCTACTCAGCACTATTCAACACTCGTGTTACAAATCTTGAATTAAAAAAAGGGAAGATCTCCATTTGGTAAAGTTGGATAGATAAGGTCAACGACGTATTTAGAAACACAGAAAGGAAGACCAACGAATAGCCAAGCCCAATCATCCCTTAGTTTGCGACGCTAAAACGCAGGGGCGCAGCAAATGGTTTTGGAATCACATTGCCGCGTACTAGTTGCCATGATCCGGTGTCGCACCAAATATGCCACGCATCCTCGCTCCCCAGGGGTCGCTGTGGCTGATTATGTCAGTACCAGCTCTGCTCTACACACGGCACATTTCTTTCAAAAACACCTGTTTTAACGTGGTCAGCCGGTGAAAACGTCCACAAAGAGTGTGGTCAGCCTGGGGTCAAGCCAGCCACATGCTGCTCGTGTTACAAGCAATGTTTAGGAAGTGGAAACAAACATTCCAATACACAGAACCACTCAGATGCTCATGCGACTGGGGAGGGAGGGAGCTGGAATACCCACAAATGGTGTACCCGTCTTAAAATTGGGGCGGGTATTAGCGCTGTTCTCACGGGTGAGGCGTCAGGACTGGCAAAGTCAATAAACTAGTTCAACTCGACTAAATCAAGCACGTCTCTTATGGGATTTCCCAGGGGTAGTTTGAATGGCTCACGTCCCTGGCTTGCGAGGGTGATGTCACGGTGACGTGGTCCCTCCCGCACTCATTCACAGTTGTTGTCCTGTGACGTTAACGGCATGTGGCTGTCTGCAGACGACGAGAGAGCGTTCGGCTTCGTGCGAATGACGACAGGGGACGAGATGAGCAAGCGGGTCAAGTTTGTTCTCGTCACGTGGATGGGCGGGAACGTGAGCGCCATGAAGCGAGCGAAGATGAGCACAGACAAGGCGCAGGTGAAGTCGCTGATACAGGTGAGTGAAGAAAGGGTGGAGGGTGTCATCGTCGTCATATGGACAGCCTAGTGACCGGGACGGATGGAGACGAGACCGGTGTGAAGATGAAGTGGTGCTGAAGCTTCGGCTCACAGCTAGCCATCATTAATAATTGTCTTACTGCACCATGTGTACGCGTGCAACAGAGGTTTTGAGGAATAGTTGTGTACGTGAAACGCTTGCATTTATTTGCACTTTTATTTGTTTATGTGCTTCTTCCGGCACGCGTAGTTTTTCTAAATTATATTTCGGAATACACAAAGTTTCCGTCATTCCAGAGTTGTAATTTCGTAGAAATCTAAGCGAACTGTGCTACCATGAACAATGTTTAAATGGACTCAAACATGTGTCAATGTCTAGGTAAATGCGCATGTCACGTGTCCATTTGGTTTTCTCGTATGCGGTAGCTCTCACCAGTTCAGATTTAGCCCTGATGTAACGATGCGTCCAACGGTATACTGCAACCCATTGTCCTGTTCAACAAACGCTAGATGTAGCACAGATAAAACACGTCCTCAACACACGTGCCATTTATTCTGTGCAGTGGACCTTACAAAACCTTATCGCAAAGCCTGAACAGCCTTTTGTGAGCGGCAACGTACGTAGTTTATTTGTGTACACGCCGACAATGAATCTTATCGATAACTGTTTCACTCTCAGCAAGACAAATCATCGGTAACTTTGACAAAAGATTCACACAACCTAATGACGTAGTCGTAGTGATCTGATCTTTGCTTGGCCCCATATGACTAATGTTCAAAGTAAAGTACGAGCCAAGAATAAGCTTAGGACATAGCCATTGGCCCAAGGCTTTAGGTAGCCCAGAGGGAACAGTTGTATTATAATAGCTGATATACCCCAACATTTATTAACTGTTTATTAATCCGATAGTTCTCTGGAAAGCAATGCAACAGCAACGCCCTCTTGAGGGTGATTCACCTAATTCCGTCCAATATTTACATCAGACGGGTACATATTTAAAGCATAGCATTTTTCGTACGTTTGTGGTTTTAATTGGTCAGTGTTGCTAGTTGGTGTGTAGTCAGATGTTGGTAGTCAGACGCCATTGGACCAAGGAACCATATTTTACGTGATTTCAGCCACGCGATGCTTTTGTTACATGCAATGTTTGGGATATAGAATCAAATATTCGAATACACACAACCGGTCAGCTTCTCGTGCGTGGGTTATTTGTCAGTCTTCAAAATGGGGCGGGTATTTGCCATGTTCTCACGGGAGAAGCACACACGATTAGCGAAGTTAATAAACTTATTCAACTCGGTTAAATCAAGCACTTCTCGTAGGGGATCTGCCAGAGCTATTTTGAATGGCAAACAGCCCTGGCTCGCGAGGATGGAACCTTAGGCTTAGCTTAGTCTAGGCGTCAGAGATGCGATCTCCGCACGCCTAGCCCTAGCCCCCTACTGTGTGACTGCCCTCAAACTTAATATACATAATATGTAATAGTAATTTTTTATGGTATTTCAGGTGTCGGAACGTGGTGAATAACATAATACATTTAACTGTTTTGTTCCTTTTTCTTTCAGAACTTCGCTGTAGAAATCCAAACAAGCGACTTGGACGAGCTGGAATACGATTACGTCCTCCAAGAGCTGCGGAAAGCCGGTGGCGCCAACTACGGCACAGGCAATCGTGACTGACTGTAAATTCACACACGTAGGCAATTTAGCTGCGCACGCACACCAAAGGCTGCTTCTTGTACAATATTATCTAGTGAAAGAACCAAGATTACGTAAATGATAAACACACAAAAGACATTTACGCAGCTGCACACAGACAGTCGATGAAGAACGAAGCTCACAAATCTTACCATATCGTCGAATGCCGTCAGGTTGCGCCACCGTAAAACCCGAGGAGACGCTTCAATAATATATTTTCCATTGCTTCTGCGTTTATTCAAGCTCTGTATATACCATCTGTTGTACCCACGTTCCATGCCAGAAGATTACTGTGTCTTGCCTGGCAATGCACAAATAATGTTAACATTTGTTACGTAACAATGAGGTAAACGAGTTTTATTGTTGCCAGGTGTTGTTGTTTCTCTTGTGACGTTGTGTGTATTAACTGTAATCGACGGAATACACGTCATTTAATTAATTATTTATATTAATATATATTAATTAATTATTTCAGCCATTATGTCTTGATTATTTGTATTGCCTTAACTATTTACATTTTATTGTCACTGCGGACCTATATTGAATGACGTCATGTAGTCGGTAGCGCCATCTTGTGATTTTATTCGACAAAGGAAGGCTAACGAATTATCTCTATTATTGGTAAACATATGTAATCGATTTTCAGAATGTTTACGTTGTCAAAAACCAACACTAAAACCTGCATTTCGGTGTTTAATTAATTTAAACTTTAATGACATTTTACAACAATGACATAACATTTTCCAACAATATTGTTGAGCAAGTAAATCTATATATTCTGAAAAAAGGCATGATTGTAAGTGTATACCAGGCCAATTGTAAGATATAGCTATCTCTCTATATATAATTGCACTCTTTAATAGACACATTGCACATTCTATTTACACCAACAACCGTTAAATCTGCCATGTACAGTTGTAGATAAAAGTACACTGCAAAAATAAACAAGTATCGATTTACACAACGTAATGTAAACAATGCCAAAGAAGAACTTTTCATTGATGAGCAGAGGCTTCACAGTTTCTTAAACATTATTATTCCAAGGTATTTCACAACACAGACACGCACTAGACAACATTTGCTAAAATCACGTCATGATAACGTTCATGTTCATATTTCACAAAACTCGTCTCAGATATATGCACACAATTCCTGTACGGTAACTATGGGCCTAACGTTACTATGAGATACATTATAGAGGCCATAAAAATCTGCATTACGTGTACATCACCCATAATGTTATCTAGAAAAGGAAACTGAACAATACAGCCAGCATTGTTTGGTGTGTGTATGTGTGCTTGCTTTCTGAAATGCTATCTGCTTCTTAAGAAGCTTGGCATTCTTTTTTTAATAATTTTTTTAACTGCTTCTTTGTTGGCAGAGAAAACACTTTTGTCATGTCACATATGAAACGTCATATAGAAAATAACCTGTAAAGTATTTAAAGCCATTTCCTGTAATTTCAGTCTGATGCACCTCAGAGAAATCATGAGTATAAATTGTGCTGTAAAATACACAACGACTTGACCTGGTATTCTCTGTCATATAGAAGCCCACAAAATTGATACGTACAAATTATTTATGGCTTGAGAACACATGAAAGAAAGTCAGCCATTCGATTCTGTCACATGAAAGAAAGTCAGCCATTCGATTCTGTCACATGAAAGAAAGTCAGCCATTCGATTCTGTCACATGAAAGAAAGTCAGCCATTCGATTCTGTCACATGAAAGAAAGTCAGCCATTCGATTCTGTCACATGAAAGAAAGTCAGCCATTCGATTTCTGTCACATGAAAGAAAGTCAGCCATTCGATTCTGTCACATGAAAGAAAGTCAGCCATTCGATTCTGTCACATGAAAGAAAGTCAGCCATTCGATTCTGTCACATGACCTTAAATATGTTAAATACGTATGAGGAACTATTACAACATTCACGATCATGACAGAAAGATTTACTTCGATGGTGCCAAGTGACACATGCTAGGAGTGACAGAAAGAGGGAGACAACATCATAATCTCTTTTGTGCTCCAACATTGATGCTAGCTCTACCGCGTTCATGATAGTCGTATCTTCTTAGTGATGCTCTCTTCGTCATACGGCAGCCCATTAACCATGATGCAGTGAGGCGCGATAGACTGCAGCAGTTCAGCATTGGACGAGTCGCCAAAGAGGGCAAGTAGCAGTCCCACCCCATAGCCAGTGGCCCGTTCACCCTGCAAATTGTGATGACATTTAAAAAACCTGTTGGTTAAATTGAGGCCGTGTCTCGCATATTATTTTTTCTCATTTGGTCACTTTACCTGCACATTTTCTGGATTGTTTGTGATAGTTAGCTTATAGATAGTTTATTTCACGCCTTACAATTTAATATCTACAAATACATTGCTGCACGAATGCATCAATTTTGTTTACTACAGATAAATGCCACACTACCAGTTTTAAAAGGCATATAATCAGCTGGGAAAAGTCAACGTAAATAACTCCACTCACCGAGAAGACAGGATAAGCAATGTCAACATGGATCCAAACACCAGGAAAGTCGAAGCCAATGTGAGAGCCAACAAACAGACCGGCGCAAGACACCTCCGTGTTACTGCGATCCTGCAACCAGAACACACTGTGGATGATAGTGCTACAACAACACACATTACACACTACAGACCGGCGCAAGACACCTCTGTGTTACTGCGATCCTGCAACCAGAACACACACTGGATGATAGTGCTACAACAACACACATTACACTCACTACAGACCGGCGCAAGACACCTCTGTGTTACTGCAATCCTACAACCAGAACACACACTGGATGATAGTGCTACAGCAACACACATTACACACTACAGACCGGCGCAAGACACCTCTGTGTTACTGCAATCCTACAACCAGAACACACACTGGATGATAGTGCTACAACAACACATTACACACTACAGACTCAAGTTTTCTAACCACAGTAAATCCTTCTGTAACTAAATACTGACGATAATTTTATCTATTGGGTGAATGGTGAGGAGAAACCATTTTTGCACAGCGACACCAGTAGTTATTTTGAAATGAGTTGACAATGTTCAGAACTATGGCATGTATTGATTATTTAAAAAAATAAACCTCCAATGCTACCCTGTTGCAAACCTTGACAAAATTGCTTGTTCATCCATGCGATGAACTGTGTAAACAATCTAACATCATCGACCTGTATTCAAGATTAGTTGCAAATTATAATCTGTTTATCTATTTATTTGTAATTTTAAAAATAATTTCAGCAAGTCATAATGATCTGTGACATGTAAAGCAATACTTTGCCACATAGTAGTACATTATTATTATTGTGGATAGTTTGAATGAGTAAAAACGTACAGCGCTGGAGTTCTTCATGTCTGCCACGGCGCTGGCAAACTCGCTGAAGTGCAGCTCTGGACAGTAGATGAGGGGGTGGATGAGATCGCCAGACGACCTTCCCGCATCCACAGCCGCCCGCTCCCACTCCTCCCGATTGGTTACCATGGCGCCGTGGTATCTCCCTAGGGACAAAGTCCATGCATGACAACTGAAGACGTTTCAGTGTGATGGAGTCAGACCATATAATTACATCAATATGTTGATGTTGAGAGAGCTGGCAGAAGACCGTAAGCGATGGTCAAAACTTTGGGGGGGGCGCTGGTTGTAATGTCTCCTGGGCTGTTTATGTTGCAGAAACAGCGTGCTTGTTACAGCACAACTGTTATCATCTCCAAGGTTATTTTACAGGGTACTCGAGGTGACAGTTGATGTAGGTTATTATATTAACAGCAAGGTTAAGTTTCTCTTGCAAACATATCAGCATCAATGGAAACCCAAAAAAAGTCTGCAGTAAGATATATAAAATATCGAAAAAACAGAATTATTTGTGGGAACATTGTCAATCGCATCCAAATGAAAATAATCTACACACAGCAGATTTTCTAGCAACATGAGGATTATTCACGTGGAAATGGAGAAAGCAGAACTGGTTTTTATTAAGCATTTAACAATTGTAATAAACTCTTGAGAAATTCTGAATCATACTATGCTTTTATAGCAGCTGCTATCTCTTGGATGTGGACATTGAGAGTGTGGACGATGGTCAGTGAGACAGCTTACCAGTAGCAAGTCCCTGGGCACCGGTCAGTGTGGCAATGTCCAGTATAATGTCCGCCTTCAATTCCTGGTGGGCATAGGCCACCTGCAACACAGAGACACATTAAGAGTGACCAGAATGACCACCACACAGTGGATGGACTACAACATGCAGTGACCAGTTCATCTTCATCATTGAAGGGTGAAGGCCTCGACCTGCTGTTTCCAGATCTTCCAGTCTTGTGCTAATCTTCTTTGCTGTCCATCGTGTCCGATGATGACATCATTGTAGGGTTTCGTCCATTACGTGCTTTGCTCGTTGGTGAGAGAATAGTCCAATGTGAGATTTAAACCCTCTCCCGCAGTTGACACAGAAGATGACAGGGGCAGAAGCATCAGGAAGGCCATAGCGGAGATTGTGATCGTGTTGGTATTTTTGTTGTATCTTTTCTTCAATGTGGCTTTTTCCTTTGTGTATGGCCTCCTCCACTGTTGTCGATCTTGTGCAAAAGTCTCCCAGTGGTCTACGGTTGATGTCGTGCTTTAGGTGTAGGTTTGACTACATCTTTGTGTCGCAGCCGTTGTCCACCACGAAAGACGTTTCCCTTAGGCTAATTCTCCATAGAATGCAGCCTTTGGAAATCTTTTGTCATTCATACGGATGATTTGTCCAGTCCAACGAGTTGGGAAGCCTTTAGAGTGGCTTGATGGACATATTGGCCCGTCTCAAAACTTCAACATTTGGAATGTGATCTTTCCATGAGATCTGTGCTATACTCTACTAGACGGTGCCTCCCAGCACTCATATAGTTCATCTCTCCATCATCTCGATGGTGTTCCACTACATCCTTTCCTTTTGTAAGGTTGTTACGTTCTATTCCATTTCCGAAGAGCACTGCCCAGGTGTACTCCCATCTTCTGATTTATTCAATCACACCTACATATAACCTCTCTCTTATTTCTTATTCATGTGTTTGTTTTTCTATGCTGGTATGTCCGGTTGAACATACTTCTGTCCACCCTTGTTTGTGCGGCTGCCAGCTCATTCTTTGCCTGGTGGGAGAGTGTCCATGTGTCCCTGTGTCCCTGCCAAATGGCATTGCTGGAAATACTGATCGGTTACAAGTTATCAAAGTTGACTGTTTGTCTTAGATTTCACTCCAGCATGCTACGACCAAAACACATGTCTGCAAAAACAAGCATTGGATTTATCATATTATTTACATTTTGCCTGTTCGATGCCATTAGACTTGCCAAAGAAGGCATCAAGTGAAGAATTTCATGCACATAATAAAAACACTATTTACTCAACAAAATATCAATGTTCAGTTCAAAAATCTATCCAAAGTGTGTAGTCATAAAAACGTACTGCCTTTGAGTAAAATGTTACAAATTGACTAAGAATCACTCAAACACATTAGTACTTCTAGATATCTATAACATAGGTATAATAAAATAATTTGTTTGGTTAATTGAAAGATTCAACAAACCAAAAAACAATTAACATTAAATTTTCACAGACTGGTTAGTATAGCTAGAGGTTTGAACTGACACAAATGCAGTATTGTTTCTTTTACTTACAAAACCACCTCTTAAGGAGGGTATCAAACAACTTGATATTTTTGTAAAAAAAAGCCGAATTGGTTGTATATCTCCGACTTTGTGATGTCAAATACCACTTGTCATCACTTGTAAGTGAACCCTGCTACTAGACTCACCCCATCCCCCAGCACAAGTCTACCCTCCGCATCTGTGTTGTTCACCTCGACGGTCCTGTAGAGAAGGCGACAAACTCACATTAAACATGTGTACAACCGTCGGTTACAACTTAAGAATCTCTGAAAGACCAGTTAAGGATCTACACTGTTAGCTTGTCTGACAATAGTACCAGAGCTCATCCAGGTAGACATAGATTAGCATGTTTGATGTTTAAAAGCTATCTCAAGATGTTTCTAATTGTGAAATAACCATTTATTATGCTACAAAACAAGCGCTTATGTCACCGGTGAAACCCTATCATGATAATGCTCAGCTTAGATACTGCTCCCGCTGCAATAGTCAACAAAAATATCATCGTTGTGAGGGCGAACCAACCTGCCGGAGTAGAGGGTGATGATGTCATCAGGTCTGAGGGAGTCGGGACCCACTGCATTCTCCGCCAGACACAGAAGGGCGTGCAGGTTGTCACGGAAACCCTACACAATTACACATCATTAAATACGGCAATGCTGCTTACCCAGATAAGGCGTTGGATTGGAAAATCAACTTACACAAATATCTCAAACCTGTTGCTATGTATTCTCAGTGAGACAATTTAAAGTTTTGTAACAGCTTAAATTTAAATTCTGTTTAATGACGAATGCATTATCTAAATAAAATGGTCCCAATGACCTGTCAAATATAAGGAACGAATTACACACCATACATATAGGGTACTACCAAATATACGATGATTTAGTTCGGGTTCTCTATTAAGAGGGAGCTACCTGTTTGACAGCTGTGTAGAACGCACCAAGGACGGCAGCAGCCCCACCACAGTCCCGCTTCATGCCAGGCATGTTGGCCTGTCACAACATGAACATGACACGTGTCAATCACCCATTACTGCTGTCAATCACTCACATCATCAGCTGTCACTCTCATTCTCAATTCGGTTGCCATTAGGTACATGTTAAACTTGGCCTTAAAACTTAAATAAACTTCCAAACGATTGTTCCACATTTTGCGAAGTAACATGACTGAGCCTTAGGCAGTTATAAGATTAATATATATATATATATGTATATATATATATATATATATATATACATATATATATATACATATATATATATATATTAATCTTATAACTGCCTAAGGCTCAGTCATGTTACTTCGCAAAATGTGGAACAATCGTTTGGAAGTTTATTTAAGTTTTAAGGCCAAGTTTAACATGTACCTAATGGCAACCGAATTGAGAATGAGAGTGACAGCTGATGATGTGAGTGATTGACAGCAGTAATGGGTGATTGACACGTGTCATGTTCATGTTGTGACAGGCCAACATGCCTGGCATGAAGCGGGACTGTGGTGGGGCTGCTGCCGTCCTTGGTGCGTTCTACACAGCTGTCAAACAGGTAGCTCCCTCTTAATAGAGAACCCGAACTAAATCATGGTATATTTGGTAGTACCCTATATGTATGGTGTGTAATTCGTTCCTTATATTTGACAGGTCATTGGGACCATTTTATTTAGATAATGCATTCGTCATTAAACAGAATTTAAATTTAAGCTGTTACAAAACTTTTTAAATTAATAACAACGGGGCCCAATCCAACGCCCTTATGATGTGTAACTTATTGGGGTTTCGTGACAACCTGCAAAGCCCTTGGCGGTGGGTCCATCCTCAGTTTGATGGGATCATCTCTACTCCGGCAGATTGTTAAAACCCTCACAACGATGATGTATTGACTAATACGCTAGAGACAGTATTAAGCTGAGCATTGTATGATAAGGGTTTCACGGTGACATAAGCGCTTTATTTTAGTAGCATAATAGTTATTTACAATTAGAAAACATCTTGAGATAACTTTAAACATCAAAACATGCTGTCTATGTCTACACTGGATTGAAACATGAACTATGTCAGACAAACAACAGTGTAGATCCTTAATTTTTGTGGCCTTTTATGTTTAATAATATTAAAGCCTTCTCCCAAATTTTAATGCGGAGGAAGTAGAACAGAAGTAGCAGGAGTTCTTACAAAGTGATGACAAAGTGTGGAGATATACAACCAATTCGGCTTTTTTTTACAAAAATATCAAGTTGTTTGATACCCTCCTTAAGAGGTGGTTTTGTAAGTAAAAGAAACAATACTGCATTTGTGTCAGTTCAAACCTCTAGCTATACTAACCAGTCTGTGAAAATTTAATGTTAATTGTTTTTTGGTTTGTTGAATCTTTCAATTAACCAAACAAATTATTTTATTATACCTATGTTATAGATATCTAGAAGTACTAATGTGTTTGAGTGATTCTTAGTCAATTTGTAACATTTTACTCAAAGGCAGTACGTTTTTATGACTACACACTTTGGATAGATTTTTGAACTGAACATTGATATTTTGTTGAGTAAATAGTGTTTTTATTATGTGCATGAAATTCTTCCGATCCCGGCAGTCAATGGCATCGAACTGGCAAAATGTAAATAATATGATAAAAACCAATGCTTGTTTTTCAACATGTGTTTTGGTTAGGCGGAAATCTAAGCAAAGTCAACTTTGATAACTTGTAACCCGATGTATTTCCAGCTGTGGGACACAAACTACATTCCAAGCAAGTGAGTGGCAGGCAAAAATACAGGGACCGACATACGATAGAAAAACAAACGCATGAATAAAAAGAAAGAGAATTATTGTGTGGAGAAAAATCGAGACGATTTTTCGAAATGGGAAAAACGGCCTTCAAAGGAAAAGGATGTAGTGGAATTAATCGACGATGAATTAGAATTGTATAAATTGAGATACTTTGTGAATCTACAGCTAATATGCGATCCATGAGAGACATTTCCAGAATTCATGTAGTAGACAGCACGCATGAAAGTTCCTAAAAATTAATGTGGGGGTCAAAAATGTTTAACCCTAAAATACAAACACCGTGAAACTGAGACCTCCAAAGCCATGAATGCCAACAAGGGAAAATGGTACAGGGAAGTTCAACCCTAAAAGTCGGAAAACTCGCCTGGCCTTTCAGCTTTGCTTTCCTTCGTTTGAGAGAGAGTTTAATCACATTATTATTCTCTACCAAGAGAAAGATAACGGCAAAATAAAAATGTCATCATGGGCCCAAAGGGAAAAACAAAGGGGAAAAGCACAGGCCCCCCCTTTAATGTGAAGATGGGCCTCATGTTTGTTATTTTGGGGGTCATTCTGGGCATTTAATTTTCTCTGTGTTCGGTGGCCTACCCCCCAGGAATTGAAGGGGAAAATGGAAATTAATACCGGGGCCCCAAAGCAGGGCCTTGTCTACCTCTCAATGTCCACATCCAAGAGATAGCAGCTGCTATAAAAGCATAGTATGATTCAGAATTTCTCAAGAGTTTATTACAATTGTTAAATGCTTAATAAAAACCAGTTCTGCTTTCTCCATTTCCACGTGAATAATCCTCATGTTGCTAGAAAATTGCTGTGTGTAGATAATTTTCATTTGGATGCGATTGACAATGTTCCCACAAATAATTCTGTTTTTTCGATATTTTATATATCTTACTGCAGACTTTTTTGGGGTTTCCATTGATGTTTGCAAGAGAAACTTAACCTTGCTGTTAATATAATAACCTACATCAACTGTCACCTCGAGTACCCTGTAAAATAACCTTGGGATGATAACAGTTGTGCTGTAACAAGCCCCCAAAAAACCCCCCGGGCCCCCCCCCCCCAAAGTTTTGACCATCGCTTACGGTCTTCTGCCAGCTCTCTCAACATCAACATATTGATGTAATTATATGGTCTGACTCCATCACACGAAAGTCTTCAGTTGTCATGCATGGACTTTGTCCCTAGGGAGATACCACGGCGCCATGGTAACCAATCGGGAGGAGTGGGAGCGGGCGGCTGTGGATGCGGAAGGTCGTCTGGCGATCTCATCCACCCCCTCATCTACTGTCCAGAGCTGCACTTCAGCGAGTTTGCCAGCGCCGTGGCAGACATGAAGAACTCCAGCGCTGTACGTTTTTACTCATTCAAACTACCACAAAAAAATTTTCTACTTTTGTGGCAAAGTATTGCTTTACATTTCACAGATCATTATCGTTTGCTGAAATTATTTTTAAAATTACAAAATAATAGATAAACAGGTTATAATTTGCAACTAATCTTGAATACAGGTCGATGATGTTAGATTGTTTACACAGTTCATCGCATGGATGAACAAGCAATTTTGTCAAGGTATGCAACAGGGTAGCATTGGAGGTTTATTTTTTAAATAATCAATACATGCCATAGTTCTGAACATTGTCAACTCATTTCAAAATAACTACTGGTGTCGCTGTGCAAAAATGGTTTCTCCTCACCATTCACCCAGTAGACAAAATTATCGTCAGTATTTAGTTACAGAAGGATTTACTGTGGTTAGAAAACTTGAGTCTGTAGTGTGTAATGTGTTGTTGTAGCACTATCATCCAGTGTGTGTTCTGGTTGTAGGATTGCAGTAACACAGAGGTGTCTTGCGCCGGTCTGTAGTGTGTAATGTGTGTTGCTGTAGCACTATCATCCAGTGTGTGTTCTGGTTGAGGATTTTTTTGCAGTAACACGGGGGTGTCTTGCGCCGGTCTGTTTGTTGGCTCTCACATTGGCTTCGACTTTCCTGGTGTTTGGATCCATGTTGACATTGCTTATCCTGTCTTCTCGGTGAGTGGAGTTATTTACGTTGACTTTTCCCAGCTGATTATATGCCTTTTAAAACTGGTAGTGTGGCATTTATCTGTAGTAAACAAAATTGATGCACGTTTATTTTTGGGTATTAAATTGTGGGGTTTTAAATAAAACTTTTTATAAAGTAAAAAAATTTTATAAGGGCCCCTGGTTGGGGGGGGGGCGTACTTTCCCCCGGGATTCCCCAAAGTTTCAGTCTTGGCCCCCTCACTTTTAAATTCCCTATGACGAAGAGAGCATCACTAAGAAGATACGACTATCATGAACGCGGTAGAGCTAGCATCAATGTTGGAGCACAAAAGAGATTATGATGTTGTCTCCCTCTTTCTGTCACTCCTAGCATGTGTCACTTGGCACCATCGAAGTAAATCTTTCTGTCATGATCGTGAATGTTGTAATAGTTCCTCATACGTATTTAACATATTTAAGGTCATGTGCAGAATCGAATGGCTGACTTTTTTATGTGACAAATCAATTTTTGGCACTTTCTTTCATGTGACAGAAAATCAAATTTTTTTTTTGGGGCTGACTTTTTTCATGTGACAGAATCGAATGGCCAAAAAAACCCTTTTTTCTTTCATGTGACAGAATCGAATGGCTGATTTTCTTTCTGTGACGAATCGAATGGCTGCTTTCTTTCATGTGCTCAAGGCTATTTTTTTGTACAAAAATCAATTTTTTTTGGGCTTTTCTTTAGGGACAGAAAATTCCAGGTAATTTTCTTTGTGTTTAAAAAAATTTTATTCTTTTTGGGTTCTTAAAGGTCATCAGTTTGGTTTTTTTACGGGAAATTTTTTGGGTTTTTAAAAAAATTTTTCGGGGTTTTTTTATATGACGTTTTTTTCATGACGTGATTTTAGCAAATGTTGTCTAGTGCGTGTCTGTGTTGTGAAATACCTTGGAATAATAATGTTTAAGAAACTGTGAAGCCTCTGCTCATCAATGAAAAGTTCTTCTTTGGCATTGTTTACATTACGTTGTGTAAATCGATACTTGTTTATTTTTGCAGTGTACTTTTATCTACAACTGTACATGGCAGATTTAACGGTTGTTGGTGTAAATAGAATGTGCAATGTGTCTATTAAAGAGTGCAATTATATATAGAGAGATAGCTATATCTTACAATTGGCCTGGTATACACTTACAATCATGCCTTTTTTCAGAATATATAGATTTACTTGCTCAACAATATTGTTGGAAAATGTTATGTCATTGTTGTAAAATGTCATTAAAGTTTAAATTAATTAAAACCGAAATGCAGGTTTTAGTGTTGGTTTTTGACAACGTAAAAATTCTGAAAATGGGTTACATATGTTTACCAATAATAGAGATATTCGTTAGCCTTCCTTTGTCGAATAAAATCACAAGATGGCGCTACCGACACATACGTCCAAAAGGCCCATACAAAAATTAAAATTAGGTAAAAAAATAAAAAAAAATTAAATAAAATTTAAAAATTTTAAATTAAAAATTTAATTAAATGACGTGTTTTCCGTCGATTACAGTTAATACACACAACGTCACAAGAGAAACAACAACACCTGGCAACAATAAAACTCGTTTACCTCATTGTTACGTAACAAATGTTAACATTATTTGTGCATTGCCAGGCAAGACACAGTAATCTTCTGGCATGGAACGTGGGTACAACAGATGGTATATACAGAGCTTGAATAAACGCAGAAGCAATGGAAAATATATTATTGAAGCGTCTCCTCGGGTTTTACGGTGGCGCAACCTGACGGCATTCGACGATATGGTAAGATTTGTGAGCTTCGTTCTTCATCGACTGTCTGTGTGCAGCTGCGTAAATGTCTTTTGTGTGTTTATCATTTACGTAATCTTGGTTCTTTCACTAGATAATATTGTACAAGAAGCAGCCTTTGGTGTGCGTGCGCAGCTAAATTGCCTACGTGTGTGAATTTACAGTCAGTCACGATTGCCTGTGCCGTAGTTGGCGCCACCGGCTTTCCGCAGCTCTTGGAGGACGTAATCGTATTCCAGCTCGTCCAAGTCGCTTGTTTGGATTTCCAAAACGAAACCCCAAAAGAAAGACCAATTAAAACCACAAACGTACAAAAATCTATCTTTAAATATGTACCCGTCTGTGTAAATTTGGCGGAATTTGGTAACACCCCAAAGGGGTTGTGTTGCATTCTTTCCAGGAAATCGGTTTAAAAACAGTTTAAAAATGTTGGGGGTTATCCTTTATAAACAACTGTTCCCTCTGGGCACCCAAACCTTGGGCCAAGGCAGTTAATTATTCTTTGGCTCGACTTTCTTTAACATTAATAGGGGCCGCAAAACAACATCCTCTTTAGGTTTTGGTAAACTTTTGCAAAGTTACCGATGATTTGTCTTTCTGAAGTGAAACGTTATCGTAAGATTTTGTCGGCGTGTCCAAAAAAAACTACGCGTTGCCGCTCAAAAAAGGCTGATTTGGGGTTTTTTTGAAAGGTCCACTCCCAAAAAAAAGGGCCGGGGTTTGAGGACTTTTTTCTGTGCTACATCTAGCGTTTGTTGAACAGGACAATGGGTTGCAGTATACCGTTGGACGCATCGTTACATCAGGGCTAAACAAGGGTGGAGTCCCATAAAAAAAAACCCCCAAATGGACACTTTTGCTTTGGAAAAAATTCCCTTTGGAATGACAAATTTTGACCCAAAATTTTTAAAAAATGGTCCGGAAGAAGCCTAAAAAAAAAAAGGTAAATGCAATTTCACTAAAATATTTAAAATTGTTAAATGGTGCAAAAAATTTAAAAGGGTATTAAAATTTCAAATTTTCAAATTTTATTTATATGTCCATAACGAATGCCCCCCTCATTTCTTCACTCACCTGTATCAGGACTTCACCTCGCCTTGTCTTCCTCACCTTTCGTGCTTCATGCGCCTTGCCTTTCCCCTGACAGCACTTACCCCCCTTGTCTTCTTCCCTGTTCACGCCCACCGCCCCTTGTCTTCACCACCACATGCCTTACCACGGCTTGTTTCACACACCTGTATCAGCGTTTTTGGAGCCATAACTACTGGTATTGGAATGTTTTTTTCCATTCCCAAAATTGCTTGTAACACGAGCAGCATGTGGCTGGCTTGACCCCAGGCTGACCACACTCTTTGTGGACGTTTTCACCGGCTGACCATGTTAAAACAGGTGTTTTTGAAAGAAATGTGCCGTGTGTAGAGCAGAGCTGGTACTACATAATCAGCCACAGCGACCCCTGGCGAGCGAGCACCGAGCATATTTGGTGCGACACCGGATCATGGCAATTATTACGCGGCAATGTGATTCCAAAATCATTTGCGTTTGTCTTCCTTTCTGTGTTTCTAAATACGCCGTTGACCTTATCTATCCAACTTTACCAAATGGAGATCTTCCCCTTTTTTAATTCAAGATTTGTAACACGAGTGTTGAATAGTGCCGAGTAGGGCCTACTGGCTCACGCCTATAGACTATAGGCGATCAGATGTTAATCGTACGTGTCAACAAGCCAGGCAATAAGATTTGCGTACACCATAATTAATTGTAAATATTATAATGTAGTTGGTCCTGTTGAATTCTCGGTAAGCCGAAGTCTTGCTGGTTACTTGTTATCTGTTGTGCTTTATTTATGGTGGTAAATATTAATGTTTGTACTTGGCCAGATCAT
>JAODUO010002730.1:0-26162 GCA_025642075.2 Ridgeia piscesae
CCACTGCTTATTTTCTATGTGGTTTCGTTTTCATACGAATTTCCAAATGTTGCTGTTTCGTTTCAAGTTTTCCAATGTTACTCAGAAGTGTGCTCGACGAAACACTCTGAGAACAGGACGCGAGAGAGGTGGTGCATCCCACACAAGTCTAACATACAATCTCGTTAGTTCTCTGTGTAGTCTGAAAGAACTTTTCTTTGTCGTATGGCAGTTCACACTAATTATTGGTATTTGCAGCTTTGAACATTACCCGTTTCTCGGCATAGCGCTCATGACACGGCCAATGACCTGTCCTGTTGGCATTCATCACTGTGTCGTATACTATTGGTTACATGGCATTGCCTCAAAACGAAGCCTGTCTCCGTCACTACTTAGAAACACTTATGCGCACTGATGAGCGTTCGATTGCGAGAAATATTCGTCTCAAAACATCGAATGATCTTGCACTTGTTTCACGAGGAAGATCAATCAAATGTGTATTATGTGATTTATATTATGTGAGTCATAGTATACAAGCGCCTGGCTGACGGTTGCCTGCATGCTGGTTCTTGGCATATGTTCATGGTAGGGTCCCCTGGGTAAGTTTAACGTATTGAGTGATGGTGCGTGCAGAATGTGTGACATTCGGCGAATGATGTTAGGCATTTAAATGTAAGATATCTATTTTATAGATATAAGATTACATTTTTCATAGTGACTTATTTTTTTAAAAATACTACATTAATGGTTTCAAATTTTAGCAAAGAAGCTCGCTAAAGGTATGGTGTTATGTGAACCTTACTGGAATTGGCTGCTTTGCAGGTGTCCAGCAATTTCTTCTTAATTAAATTAGTGCACATTCGGAAAAATACCATAACAATCCTAGCCCCCAAAATAACCTTCTGAAAGGTCGAGGAAGTGATTAAAGTCTAAACCATCTTCATTATATCAGCTCTGATCAATCACATAGCGTGAAAGCTAGGTAGATCAAACCTGTAACTAAACCGTTTGATTGTTTTCTCGAGTTTGTGAGCACTGTAACATTAAAATAATGTTCACTCGCACTTGCTTCCCGATTTCTATATCTGTGCCAAGCCTCTTGATTCTCCTGGTTTGGTTACATTATCAATAATATCAACAGATACTGCATGAGGGCTGTACTGATAAAGCAAGCTTTCACTCACCGTCAGGGTTTCCATCGCCATTCAAATTCGCTGGGTACGCCAGAAATCATCAGCCGTGAAGGAATCATCGCCAGGAAGACACCTGAAAAAACACAAAAAAGTGGTTATAATATGTACGGTGACTAACGAGTTTACATCAGTTGCTCAGTTTTTTGCCCGCATTACTTTACCCATTGGTTTTTAATCATCAACCCACAGCGACGCTGGGATTTCAGGAAATGCATAGCATTCTTAAGCGTGGTGCGCGCCGAGTTATGGCGCCAACCCGGGAAAATTAGACAACCTACGTGACGTCGAAATACGGAGAGCGCACTTTTTCTAAAAGGGCGTCAGATTTCAAGATGGCGACGTTGTTGATCTAAAAAAGGGGACCGCTTTTTCTTCTTCCTTCTTTCCGAGATCTAAACTTGCGCCAGCGTATTTATCCCTTGTACTGTCTACCTTGATATGGCATACCGTGCGACATTCGGGTTAGTATAATGTAGGATGCATGCCAATGTGCGTGGGGCATAGCATTGCAACCCCCAGCCGCAAAGTTCACCAATGTCAGTCTCTGTCTATTGGTTGTGATACCAAATATATCAGGTTTGCTGTGTCTGGGTATTAAACAAGGGCCGGCGAACGTTCGTTCACATCTGTAATGTAATAATCTTTGTAGTGCGTACAATTTATGTTGCTTAATGTCAATGATTATAATACGACCACTGCTTATTAGTTCCTATGTGGTTTCGTTTTCATACTGAATTTGCCAAATGTTGCTGTTTCGTTTCAGGGTTTTTCCCAAATTTTTCTCAGAAGTGTGCTCGACAAAAAACTTCTGAGAACACGACGCGAGAGAGGTGGTGCATCCCACACAAGTCTAACATACAATCTCGTTTGTTCTCTGTGTAGTCTGAAAGAACTTTTCTTTTTCGTATGGCAGTTCACAATAATTATTGGTATTTGCAGCTTTGAACATTACCCGTTTCTCGGCATAGCGCTCATGACACGGCCAGTGACCTGTCTTGTTGGTATTCATAACTATGTCGTATACCATTGGTTACATGGCATTGCCTCAAAACGAAGCCTGTCTCCGTCACTACTTAGATACACTTATGGCACTGATGAGCGTGTGATTGCGACAAATATTCGTCTCAAAACATCGAATGATCTTGCACTTGTTTCACGAGGAAGACCAATCAAATGTGTATTATGTGATTTATATTATGTGAGTAATAGTATAGCAAAGCGCCTGGCTGACGGTTGCCCTTGCATGCTGGTTCTTTGGCATACTGTTTCCAGTGGTAGTTCGTTCTGCTTGGTGTAATAGCTTTAAAATATAACTTTATTGAGTGGGTGTAAGTGTGCGTGCGAGAAGGTGTGTGACATTCGCGCGAATGATGCTTACGCATTTCAATGCTAAGATACATTCCGCGTTGCGATATCGGCCTCTTGACGTATACACTGCCTTTCATGTGCCGCATTTTAGCAATATACATTGACATTCTTATTTTGAAATACTACCATTAATGTGTCGCAGTTGCCCTCTTGCCTAGCACAAGCTCGCTCACAAGGTGATGGTGTTACGGTGAACCCTTTACTGGTATAGTTGGCTGCTTTGCATGGTGTCCACGCAATTTACTTCTTAATAAAATTAGTGCACATTCGGTTAAAAAATACCATAACAATCCCTATACCCCAAATAGCACCTTCTGAAAAGGTAGCGAGGAAGTGATTAGAAGTCTAAAGCATCTTCATTATATCAGCTCTGATGAATCACATAGCGTGAAAGCTAGGTAGATCAAGCCTGTATCTAAACCGTTTGGATTGTTTTCTCGAGTTTGTGAGCACCGTAACATTAAAACTAATGTTCACTCGCACTTCTTCTGATACATATATCTGTGCCAAGCTCTCTTTTATTCTCCTGGTTATTGGCTTACATTATCAATAATATTAGCACGTTATACTGCATGAAGGGGCTGTACTCGATAAAAGCAAGGTTTCACTCACTGTCAAGTGGTTGTCCAGCGTCGCCATCTTCACAACTTTGGGCCCGGACGGTCAGTGATTCTGCCAGAAGTCATCAGCCGTGAACAGGGCTGCATCATCGCCAGGCGAAGACACCTGAAAAAAGCACAATAAAAATAGTGTTATAATATGTACGGTGACTAACGACGTTGAAATCAGTTGGCTCAGTTCGTTTACTTGCCCGCATTACTTTACCCCATTGGCTTTAACGTCATCAATCCCACAGCGACGCTGCGGAGATTACCAGAAACTGCATAGAATCTTCTGCTGTTTTGGCCAGCGCCAGCGGCGATTAACCCGGAAATTGTGACACACCCAGCCGTGACGTCACGACACAGGCAGACGCGCCACTTAAGCGACGTTGTGATTAAGATTTGTTCGTTGATCTAAAGAAATAGGCAATCGCTTCTCTGTCTCCTCCTCCGAGATCTAAACTTGCGTTGGCGTATTTATCCCTTCGGTACACACATAGGTCTACCGTTGTATAATGGCATAGCGGCCTGTGCGACATTCGGGTAAGTATTATGTAGGAGGCATGCCAATGTGCGTGGCGCATAGCATTTTTAAATTTTTTTTTTGGGGGGGGGGGGTTTTTTTAAAATTTTTTTTTAAGAAAAGGTTTTTTCCCCCTTTAATATTTTTTTTTTTTTCCCCTTTTAAAGGGGAAAAAAATTTTTTTTTTTGGGGGGGGGGTTTTTTTTTTTTAAAAGGGGGGGTTTTTTTTTTTTTCCCCCTTTTTTTTTTGGCCCCGGGGGGGCCAAAAACCCCTAAAAAACCCCCCCGGCCCAAAACCCCAAAGTTTTTTTTTTTGGGGGGTTTAACCAAACCCCAAAATTTTTTTAAAACCCAATTTTTCTTTTTTTTTTTTTTTTTTTTTAAATTTTTCCTTTAAAAAAAAAAAATTTTCCCCCCTTTTTCCCCCCAAAACCCAAAATTTTTCCCTTTGGGGGCCCCCCCCCCAAAAAAAAAAAAAAAACCCCCCGGGGGGGGCCCCAAAAAAAAAAAAAAATTTTTTTAAAAAGGGGTTTTTAACATTTGCTTTTTAAATTTTTTTTTTTTTTTTTTTAAAAATTTTTAAAAAATTTAAAATTTTTTTAAAATTTTTTTCCAGGTTTTTTTGGGGGAAACCCAAAAAAAAAAGGGTTTTTTTTAAAAAAAAAATTTTTTTTTTCCCGGGGCGGGGGGGGGCCCTTTTTTCCTTTTTTTTCCCCCTTTTTTTTTCCCCCCCCGGCCCTTTTTTCCCCCTTTTTGGGGGGCTTTTTGGGGTTTTTTAAATTTTTTAAAAAGGGGGGGGGGAACCCCAAATTTTTTTTTTGGGGGGGAAAAATAAAAATTTTTTTTTTTAAAAAAAAAAAAATTTTAAAACCCTTTTTTTTTTAAAAAAAAAGGGGTTTTTTTTTTTTTTTTAAATTTTCCCAAATTTTTGTTTTTTTCCCCAAATTCCAAAAAAACCCCGGGGCCAAAATTAAATTTTCCCCCCAAAAAATTTTTTTAAAAAAAATTTTTTTCCCCTTTTGGGAAAATTTTATAAAAAAAAACCCAAATTTGTTGGCATTTTTTTTTTTTTTTTTTGGGGTTTCCCGTTTTAAAAAAAATTAAAAATTTTTTTTTTGGGAAAACCAAAAAATTTTTTTTTTTTTAACTTTTTAAAAAAAAAAAAAATTTTTTTTTGGGGGTTTTTAAAATTTTTTTTAGGGTTTTTTTTAAAAAAAAGGGGGGAAATTTTTTGGGGGGTTTTTTTAAAATTTTTTTTTTTAAATTTTTTAAAAAAAAAATTTTTTTTTTTTGGATAAACCCTTTTTTTTTCCTTTTTCCTTTTCCCAAAAAATTTTAAAAATTTTTTTTTGGGGGGGAAATTAAAATTTTTTCCCCCATTTTTGGGGCAAACCCCCGGGGGGTTTTTGATTTTTTTTCTTAAAATTTTTTTAAAAACCCCCTTTTTTAAAAAAAATTTTTTTTTTTTTTTTTTTTTTTTTCCCCGGCCCAAAAAATTTTTTTGGGGGGGGGGGAAAAAAAAAAGGGTTTTAAAAAAGGGGGAAAAAAAAAAAAAAAAAATTTTATTTTTGGGGGGTTTAAAAATTTTTTGGTTTCCGGGTTTTTCCCCCCCCCTTTCCCCCCGGGGGGGGAAAAAAAAACCGGGGAAATTTTAAAACCCCCAAAAAAAACCCGGGGTTTTTTCCCCGGGTTTTTTAAAAAAAAAAAGGGAAAATTTTTTTCCCCCCCCGGGTTTTTTTTGTAAAAATTTTTTTTTTTAAAATTTTTCCCCCCCTTTTTTTTTTGGGGGGGGGGGAAAAATTTTTGGCCGTTTCTTGCATTGCTGTCCATGCAATTTCATTTAATTAGCGCACATTCGGTTAAACACCATCACTCAGACCCTCAAATAGCACCATTGTGGGCGGTAGCGAGTCTCATTATATCAGCTCTGATCATTGTAGTAGGATCAAGCCACCAGCTTCGATTGTTTTCGATTTGTGATAACTGTAACATTAAAACTAATGTTCACTCGCACTTGTTCTGATACATATATCTGTATTAAAGTTTCCCCGACTTCCGGTTATTATTATTTATATTATTCAAAGACAAGAGACAGAGCGATTTGAAATAATTTCACAGCCAGAGTCATCAGCAAATAGGTTAATACAAAAAGTGTGTTATAATATAAATGGTGATACATGCTCATTGGCTTTAACGTCAAACTATGATTTGCGACGTTGTTGATCCGCACATTTTTTCTCGCTTTCAGCGTATTTATCCCTTACCATGAGTCTGTCAAGCACGGCACAGTGGCCTGGGTTGTGGTGATCAACAAAAAGTGTATACATTGTATTGTGCCAGCCGCAAAATTCATCACGTCAGTCTCTGTCCATTGTTGTGACACCAATATATCAGGTTTGCTGTTACAGGTGAGATACAAAAGGTCGTTGTTCACATCTGTAATGTAATAATCTTTGTAGTGCGTACAATTTATGTTGCTTAATGTCAATGATTATAATACGACCACTGCTTATTAGTTCCTATGTGGTTTCGTTTTCATACTGAACTTGCCAAATGTTGCTGTTTCGTTTCAGGTTTTCCAATTTTACTCAGAGAGAAACGGGTAATGTTCAAAGCTGCAAATACCAATAATTATTGTGAACTGCCATACGAAAAAGAAAAGTTCTTTCAGACTACACAGAGAACAAACGAGATTGTATGTTAGACTTGTGTGGGATGCACCACCTCTCTCGCGTCGTGTTCTCAGAAGTGTTTCTGTCGAGCACACTTCTGAGTAAAATTGGAAAACTTGAAACGAAACAGCAACATTTGGCAAATTCAGTATGAAAACGAAACCACATAGGAACTAATAAGCAGTGGTCGTATTATAATCATTGACATTAAGCAACATAAATTGTACGCACTACAAAGATTATTACATTACAGATGTGAACGAACATTTTGTATCGCCTCGCCGGCCCTTGTTTAATACCCAGACACAGCAAACCTGATATATTTGGTATCACAACCAATAGACAGAGACTGACATTGGTGAACTTTGCGGCTGGCGGTGCAATGCTATGCGCTACGCACATTGGCATGCATCCTACATTATACTAACCCGAATGTCGCACAGGCCGCTATGCCATTATACAACGGTAGACCTATGTGTGTACCAAAGGGATAAATACGCTAGCGCAAGTTTAGATCTCAGAGGAAAGAAGGAGAAGAAGAAAGAAAGCGGTACCCCATTTCTGTTAGATCAACAACGTCGCCATCTTGAAATCTGACGTCGCTTAGAAACGAAGATGGCGCGTCTGCCGTATTGTCGTGTCACAGTAGGTGTGTCTAATTTCCGGGTTGGCGCCATAACTACGGCGCGCAGCCGAACGCTTGCAAGAGATGCTATGCAGTTTCCTTAGAGTAATCTCCGCAGCGTCGCTGTGGGATTGATGACGTTAAAGCCAATGGGGTAAAGTAATGCGGGCATGTGAAAGAACTGAGCCAACTGATGTCAACGTCGTTAGTCACCGTACATATTATAACACACTTTTTATTGTGCTTTTTCAGGTGTCTTCGCCTGGCGATGATGTAGCCCTGTCCACGGCTGATGACTTCTGGCAGTATCACTGACCGTCCGGGCCGAAAGTTGTGAAGATGGCGACGCTGGACAACCACTTGACAGTGAGTGAAAGCTTGCTTTTATCGAGTACAGCCCCTTCATGCAGTATAACGTGTTGATATTATTGATAATGTAAGCCAATAACCAGGAGAATCAAAGAGAGCTTGGCACAGATATATGTATCAGAACAAGTGCGAGTGAACATTAGTTTTAATGTTACAGTGCTCACAAACTCGAGAAAACAATCGAAACGGTTTAGCTACAGGCTTGATCTACCTAGCTTTCACGCTATGTTATTGATCAGAGCTGATATAATGAAGATGGTTTAGACTTCTAATCACTTCCTCGCTACCTTTTCAGATGGTACTATTTGGGGTCTAGTGATTGTTATGGTATTGTTTAACCGAATGTGCACTAATTGTAATAAGAAGCAAATTGCATGGACAGCATGCAAAGCAGCCAACTATACCAGTAAATGGTTCACCATAACACCATTACCTTGTGAGCGAGCTTCTGCTGTGCTAGAGGGCAACTTCGACACATTAATGGTAGTATTTTAAAATAATAATGTCAACGTATGATGCTAAAATGTGGCACATGAAAGGCAATGTATACCTCTATAAACCGATATCGCACCGCGGAATATATCTTAGCATTGAAATGCCTAAGCATCATTCGCGCGAATGTCACACACCTTCTCGCACGCACACATACACCCACTCAATACAGTTATATTTTTTAGCTATTACACCAAGCAGAACGCACTACCACTGGAAACAGTATGCCAAAGAACCAGCATGCAAGGGCAACCGTCAGCCAGGCGCTTTGCTATACTATGACTCACATAATATAAATCACATAATACACATTTGATTGATCTTCCTCGTGAAACAAGTGCAAGATCATTCGATGTTTTGAGACGAATATTTCTCGCAATCGAACGCTCATCAGTGCGCATAAGTGTTTCTAAGTAGTGACGGAGACAGGCTTCGTTTTGAGGCAATGCCATGTAACCAATAGTATACGACACAGTGATGAATGCCAACAGGACAGGTCATTGGCCGTGTCATGAGCGCTATGCCGAGAAACGGGTAATGTTCAAAGCTGCAAATACCAATAATTAGTGTGAACTGCCATACGACAAAGAAAAGTTCTTTCAGACTACACAGAGAACTAACGAGATTGTATGTTAGACTTGTGTGGGATGCACCACCTCTCTCGCGTCCTGTTCTCAGAGGTGTTTCTGTCGAGCACACTTCTGAGTAACATTGGAAAACTTGAAACGAAACAGCAACATTTGGCAAGTTCAGTATGAAAACGAAACCACATAAGAACTAATAAGCAGTGGTCGTATTATAATCATTGACACTAAGCAACATCAATTGTACGCACTACAAAGATTATTACAAAACAGATATGAACGAACGTTTTTTATCGCCTCGCCGGCCCTTGTTTAATACCCAGACACAGCAAACCTGATATATTTGGTATCAAAACCAATAGACAGAGACTGACATTGGTGAACTTTGCGGCTGGCGTTGCAATGCTATGCGCCACGCACATTGGCATGCCTCCTACATAGTACTTACACGAATGTCGCACAGGCCGCTATGCCATTATACAACGGTAGACCTATGTGTGTACCGAAGGGATAAATACGCCAACGCAAGTTTAGATCTCGGAGGAAAGAAGGAGAACAAGAAAGAAAGCGGTACCCCATTTCTTTTAGATCAAACAACGTCACGTCTTGAAAACTAATGTTTAGAAAAGAAGATAAAACGTTGCATGGGTCGTGGACGTCACAACAGTAGGTGTGTCTAATTTCCGGGTTGGCGCCATAACTACGGCGCGCAGCCGAACGCTGGCAAGAGATGCTATGCAGTTTCCTTAGAGTAATCTCCACAGCGTCGCTGTGGGATTGATGACGTTAAAGCCAATGGGGTAAAGTAATGCGGGTATGTGAAAGAACTGATTTCAACGTCGTTAGTCACCGTACATATTATAACACTCTTTTTATTGTGCTTTTTCAGGTGTCTTCGCCTGGCGATGATGCAGCCCTGTTCACGGCTGATGACTTCTGGCAGAATCACTGACCGTCCGGGCCCAAAGTTGTGAAGATGGCGACGCTGGACAACCACTTGACAGTGAGTGAAACCTTGCTTTTATCGAGTACAGCCCCTTCATGCAGTATAACGTGCTAATATTATTGATAATGTAAGCCAATAACCAGGAGAATAAAAGAGAGCTTGGCACAGATATATGTATCAGAAGAAGTGCGAGTGAACATTAGTTTTAATGTTACGGTGCTCACAAACTCGAGAAAACAATCCAAACGGTTTAGATACAGGCTTGATCTACCTAGCTTTCACGCTATGTGATTCATCAGAGCTGATATAATGAAGATGCTTTAGACTTCTAATCACTTCCTCGCTACCTTTTCAGAAGGTGCTATTTGGGGTATAGGGATTGTTATGGTATTTTTTAACCGAATGTGCACTAATTTTATTAAGAAGTAAATTGCGTGGACACCATGCAAAGCAGCCAACTATACCAGTAAAGGGTTCACCGTAACACCATCACCTTGTGAGCGAGCTTGTGCTAGGCAAGAGGGCAACTTCCACACATTAATGGTAGTATTTCAAAATAAGAATGTCAATGTATATTGCTAAAATGCGGCACATGAAAGGCAGTGTATACGTCAAGAGGCCGATATCGCAACGCGGAATGTATCTTAGCATTGAAATGCGTAAGCATCATTCGCGCGAATGTCACACACCTTCTCGCACGCACACTTACACCCACTCAATAAAGTTATATTTTAAAGCTATTACACCAAGCAGAACGAACTACCACTGGAAACAGTATGCCAAAGAACCAGCATGCAAGGGCAACCGTCAGCCAGGCGCTTTGCTATACTATTACTCACATAATATAAATCACATAATACACATTTGATTGGTCTTCCTCGTGAAACAAGTGCAAGATCATTCGATGTTTTGAGACGAATATTTGTCGCAATCACACGCTCATCAGTGCACATAAGTGTATCTAAGTAGTGACGGAGACAGGCTTCGTTTTGAGGCAATGCCATGTAACCAATGGTATACGACATAGTTATGAATACCAACAAGACAGGTCACTGGCCGTGTCATGAGCGCTATGCCGAGAAACGGGTAATGTTCAAAGCTGCAAATACCAATAATTATTGTGAACTGCCATACGAAAAAGAAAAGTTCTTTCAGACTACACAGAGAACAAACGAGATTGTATGTTAGACTTGTGTGGGATGCACCACCTCTCTCGCGTCGTGTTCTCAGAGCTGTTTTTGTCGAGCACACTTCTGAGTAAAATTGGAAAACCTGAAACGAAACAGCAACATTTGGCAAGTTCAGTATGAAAACGAAACCACATAGGAACTAATAAGCAGTGGTCGTATTTTAATCATTGACATTAAGCAACATAAATTGTACGCACTACAAAGATTATTACATTACAGATGTGAACGAACGTTTTTTATCGCCTCGCCGGCCCGGGTTTAATACCCAGACACAGCAAACCTGATATATTTGGTATCAAAACCAATAGACAGAGACGAAAAACCCCAATTTGGAAAATTGGCCCTCCTACATAATACTTACCCAATGCGCACAGGCCGCTTCCATTTTAAAACGGTGCCCTTATGTGTGAAAAGGGATAAAACCCCTACGCAAGTTTAATCTCAGGGAAAGAAGGAAAGAAAAAAAAAGCGGTCCCCCATTTTTTTTGACGCGCGCCACTAAATCGCGTCGCGAAACGAAGATGGCGCGTTCCTTGTAACCACAGGTGCTTTCCGGGTTGGCGCCTAACTAGGGCAGGAAGCTGGCAAGAGATGCTATCAGTTCCTTAGAGTAATTCACAGCTCCTTGGGTTATAGTTAAGCCTGGGGTAAAGTAATGCGGGCTGTGGAGAACTGATTTCACTCGTTGTCACCGTCATATTATAACACTCTTTTTATTGGCTTTTTCAGGTGTCTTGCTGGATGATCAGCCCTGTCCAGGCGATGACTTTGGAGTATACTGACCGTGGGCCAAACTGTGAAGAGGGACGCTGGACAACCACTTGACAGTATAAACTTGCTTTTATGATAAGCCTTATGCAGTATAACGTGTAATATTGAAAGAAGCCAATAACCAGGAACAAAGGAGCTTGGCACAATTATGTACAGAACAATGCGAGTGGACATTAGTTTTAATGTTACAGTGCTACAAACTCAGAAAACATCAAGGTTATAGGCTGATTACTAGTTTACGCTATGTGATTAACTGATATAATAAGATGTTTGACTTCTAACACTTCCTGTACCTTTTAAGGTGCATTTGGCTAGATTGTTAGGTATTTTTTAACCGAATGTGCACAATGAATTAAGAATTAAATTGGTGGACCATCAAAGAGCCAACTATCCAGTAAAGGGTCACCATAACACCATACCTTGGAGCGAGTTCTTGCAGGGAACTTGAACATTAATGGTAGTATTTAAAATAAGAATGTCAACGTAATGCTAAAAGCGGCACATGAAAGCAATGTATACTAGAGGCATATCGCACCGCGGAATGTACTACATTGAAATGCTAAGCATCATTCGGCAATGCACACCTGCAGAACTACACCCACTAATACAGTAATTTCATTAACCAGCAGAAGCACTACCCTGGAAACATATGCAAAGACCACATGAAGGGCAACGTCACCAGCGCTTTGCTATCTATCCCATAATTAAATCAATAATACACATTTGATTGACTTCCTGTGAAACAATGCAAGATCATTCATGTTTTGAACGAATATTTGTGCAATCACAGCTTCAGTGCGCATAAGTGTATCTAATAGTACGGAACAGTTGTTTTGAGGCAATGCCATGTAACCAATAGTATAGACACAGTGATGAATGCCAACAGGAAGGTCATTGGCCGTGTCAGAGCGTATGCCAGAAACGGGAATGTCAAACTGCAAATACCAATAATTTTGTGAACTCCATAGAAAAAGAAAAGTTCTTTAGATACACAAACTACGAGTTGTATGTTAGACTTTTGGGAGCACCACTTCTGGTCGTTTCAGAGCTGTTTTTTCGACACACTTTGAGAAAATTGAAAACTGAAACAAAAGAACATTTGGCAAGTTCGTATGAAAACGAAACCATAGAACAATAACATGTCGATATAATATTGATTAACAAATAAATGTAGACTACAAAGATTTTACTTCGTGGACGAATTTTATCGCCCGCCGGCCCGGGTTTAATACCCAACACAGCAAACCTGATATTTGGTACAAAACCAATAGACGAGACTGACATTGGTAACTTTGGCTGCGTTATCTATGCGCACGCACATGGCATGCCCTAATAAACTTACCCAATGTCGACAGGGCTATCCTACAAGTAACATTGGTACGAAGGGAAAAAGAGCGCAGTTTCATTAGAGGAAAGAAGGAGAAGAGAAAAAGCGGTCCCATTTCTTAGACACCGAGTCGCTCTTGAAATCTGACGTCCTTAGAAACGAAGTCGCGTCTGTATTGTCGTGCGCACATAGGGTGCTATCCGGGTTGGCGCCATACTACGGCGCCAGCGAACGCTGCAAGAGATGCTTGATTTCCTTAAGTAATTCAAGCTCGCTTGGGATTGAGACGTTAGCCAAGGGGTAAAGTAATCGGGATTGAAAAACTTTTAAGTCTTGTCACCGTACATTATACACCTTTTATTGTGCTTTTCAGGTTCTTGCCTGGCGATGATAGCTGTACAGGCATGACTCTGGCAATCACTGACGTGGGCAAATTTGAAATCGAGTGGACAACCCTTGACAGTGATAAACTTGTTTTATAGTAAGCCCTTCAGAGATAAGGTTAATTATTGATAAGAAGCAATACCAGGAAATCAAAGAAGTGCACAGAAATGTATAGAACAATCGATGGCATTAGTTTAATGTTACAGTGTCAAAACCAGAAAAATCAAACGGTTTATAAGGTTGATCTACACTTTCCGCTAGTGATTATCAGAGATATATGAGGGTTTAGTTTAATCATTCTCACCTTCAAGGTGCTATTGGGGTCTAGGGATTTATGTATTTTAACCAATTCATAATGATTAAAATAAATTGCGGGACACCTGCAAAGGCCAACTTACCAGTAAAGGGTCACATAAACATCACTTGTGAAGTTCTGCTTGAAGGCAATTCGCACATTAAGGATATTAAAATAAGAATGCAACGAGATGTAATCGGCATGAAAGCAAGATACGCAAAGGCCATATCGCACGCGAATACTACATTGAATGCGTAAGCATTTCGCAATGTACACCTTCGACGCACAAACACCATAATACAGTTAATTTTTAGCTAACACCAGCAGACGCACTCTGGAAACATATCCAAAAAAATCAAGCAACGTCACAGGCTTTGTATACATGACCACATAATTAAATCTAAACAATTTGATTGATTCCCGTGAAACAGTGCAAGATCATTATGTGAGACGAATATTTGGCAATCACAGTATCATGCAAAGTGATCAATGACGGACAGTTCTTTGAGGCAATGCATGAACATAGTATCGAACAGGATAATGCCAAAGGACAGGTCATTGGCGTGTTGACTTGCCAGAAAGGGAATGTTCAAGCTCAAAACCATAAATTGTGAACTCATACGAAAAGAAACCTTCATGGTGAGACTAAGAAATTATGTAGCACTTTATAAAAGGAAAAGAAAGAAACGTCCCATTTGCAGTTCAGAAAACGGACACTAAACGAAACGCACATTGCGAATTAGTATGAAACGAACACTAGACTATACAGTAGGTGGTTAAATCGGCAAATATGCGCGCACAAGATAAGATTCAGCAGTCCATAGTTTATATCACCGTCGCCGGGATTGAACCGTTAAACAAGTGTAAATATGCGTAACCAAAACGAGCTACTGTAACGCATGTTGCAATCTATGCCCAATTCAGGTGCTCCTATATTCCAGCCTCCACGGCGCATGTCGCATAACAGTAGACCTCGGGAAAGAAGGAAATACGCTGAATACATTGAAGTGGAGAACTGATACGAACGCCCTCATGCGTTAACGTATATTGATCATGAACTAACAGTAGAATCAAGAGGCTTGGCCGATATTGCGTGACGCAACGGGTGGTATAGTTTCTTGTTGCCCACAAACTCGGAAGCATCGAACGTTTGAGCAAGGCTGATCCGTTTAGCTATTTCAGAGTGTTATACTAAGTAAGTAATATTCGGCTTTTCAAGATGGGCTATGGTCAGCGTGTCACGGTATTTAACGATGTTTATGTGATTTTAAGAATTGCGGATGCAGCCCACTTACGTGATGATTCTGTTACACACCCCGGCGAGTTTAATGAAAGGACTACCACTTGAATGTAGAATTAAATAAGAGTCAAGCCTTGATAAATCAGCAATGAAGATGATAGTAAGTACCATGCACAAAGAGTGTACAGAAATGTTAGACATGGCGAGATGTTATTCAGCCAAACCGATAATAATAAATGTTTAGCTATCACTTCAGCAACCTTTACCTGAATTGCCAGGATATATGAATGGTTTAGACCAGGCACTTTGCATACCTATTCAATGATTAAATCAGTAAGCACTTATTGGTTTCCTGAACAGTGCAAATCATTAGATTAATTGCATTCAGAACACACAACTCATCAGATAAGTTTCAAATAGAGCACCTGTTGATTTGCGGCAAGTGCCAATTGTACATAAGGTGTATGCAAACAGGAATGTATTGCATGCAAAGCGTGCACATGAAGCGAATGTTCAAAGCGCAAAACCAAAACGGACATTAGTTAAATAAAGTGCTCATACGCGAAGCACACACTTGAGTCCATAGACCCATTGACAGTATCTCTCTCGGTTTCAAAATATGTCACACATGGAAAAATCAAAAACCTGATGAAAGCAACGTGCAAGTCTTAAATTACGAACCAATATAATCACATAGTCGTTTAATTTACTAAAAATAGTGCAACAATTATTTTGAATATGTGAACAACGTTACGCAAGTGGTGCAATACGGAACAGCATTCCTTATGTGTATGCCAGAAACCAATAAAAACATATGAATTACGGGTGCATCGCAACGATATTCCAGAACCTAATATAACGAAATCGAATCGTTGAACTCCACATAGAACAGTTTTGACTAGATAAATAACAATGTAATTAGAGGAAAAGAAACCAGAAGCGGTCCCCATTTTTTTGATCACAACGCCATGAAATAGTCGTAGAAACAACATGCAAGTTGTTGTATTTCGAAACATAGGTGTTCTAATTCGGTTGGCCATAACTACGGCGCGACATAATGGCAGCAATGCTACAGTTTCCTTAGATGAACCAACGTCGCTGTGATTTGCGTAAGCCAATGGCGTAAAAAGCAAGCTGGGAATGGACCAACATTCAAGTCTTAGTACCGACTTTCAGCCTTTTTATTGTTGTCCAGTGTTCCGGCATAATACGCTGCCAAGCGAGCGGCAGATCATGACGCGGGCGAAACGTATGGATGACAACCACTTGAATGTGACTTGCTTTTACGAGAAGCCCCTTCTGCATTCGTGTTAATTATGTATTAATACCGGGACAAAAGGCGGCACGAATGTCAGAACAATGCAGTGCTTAGTTAATTTACAGCTCCAAATGAGAAAACAATGAGGTTTAGTAAGGCGATTACAGCTTTCAAGTGTTATCACGTAATATTTTAACTTTAATCTTCTCGTCCTTCGTGGCATGGTCAGGCTGTTGGTATTTTTTCCGAAGTCACTAATGTAGAAAATTGGTGGCAGCAGCACCACTTACAGAAGTTCTAACATCACCTTTGCAGCTTTCGTGAGAATTGAAATTAAGGATATCAAAATAAGAAGTCAATAATGTAAAGGGCAATGAAGAATTATTAAGGCCGTTCCACCCGGAAATCATTGAAAGGTAAGCTACGGCGATTCACCACTGAGACAAACACATAATAAGTTTATTTTATATTCCCGCACCTACATGGAAAGTCAAAGAACGATGAAGGAACCGAGGGCCTTTGTATAATATCTAAATAAACACAAATACCATTATATTCCCTAAACAATCACTTGTGAGCGAATTTTGTGCAAACACGCTTATGGATATTATAAGATGACGGAGAAGCTTTTTGGGCACATGAACCAATGTATACGCAAGGGAATCCAACGGAAGGTATGCGTGATGAGCTATCCGGAAGGTAATTTCAAACGCAAATACCAATAATATGTAATCTAGAAATTCTCAACACGAAACACGAATGTATGTAGACTGTGGGGCAACCCTCGCGCGTTTCTAACTTTTTAAATTCTATAAAATTGGAAACCTAACGAAACAGCAAATCATTCAGTTGAAACGAACAATGGCAATAAGCATGTCGTATAAATGATTAAGAAAAAAGACGACTCAAGATATTCATTACAATGTAACGAACGTTTATGCTGCCGCCGGGTTTAATCCCGCAAGAACCTATAATTGGTTAACATAACGAATACATGTATTTGGGCTGCTGAAGAAGCTTGCAGCCTCACAAATACTTGAATGTGACGGCGATGCCATTTCACGGTGCCTAGTGTTCGAGGGAAAATCGAGAAGTAACTAAAGGAAAGAAGGGAAGAAGAAAAACGACCCCACTTAGACAATGCATTTGAAATCTGACTAAACAAATGCGCTCATTTTACTACAGATGTGCAATTTGTGCCCCGGCGGACCAACCGGCAAATGTATGTTTCTAAAATCAAGCTGCTTGGGATTGTGCGTTGCAATGGTAAAGAACGGGATGAGACTATTTAACTCGTTGCACCGCATATTATAACTTTTTATTTGTTTTTCAGGGTTCTGCGTAGCAGTTACGCTGAGATGGAGAAGAACGCGGGCCCAATTTTAAGATGCACGCGGACTAATTGAGTGTAAAACGTTTTCGGTCGCCCCTTCTGAGATAGGTGTTTTATATGTAGCCATAACCAGGGACAGAACGCGGAAATGTATCAGATCAGGAATTTAAGTCGTGTAAATGAGAAAACAATGAAAGTATCGGTTGAACTGTTTCACGTTTTATCAGATAATAAATGTTTATTTTCTTCTCGTCCTTCGCGGGTATTTGGGGTTAGGGATGTTTGGTATAACCGAATGGCCAATGATTGTAAATGCGTGGACAACAACGCCATATACATAGGGTTACCAAACACCCTTTGAGAGTTTGTTAGGAATTGCAATAAGGAGATTCAAAAAGATGCAAGTATGATCAAAATGCGAATGAAATATTAAGTAAGGCCAACCGGGAAATCTAGTTGAAGTAGATATCGCTTTCACCACTTCAGCAATAACCATATAATTATATTCTATACCCACAGAAGCTACGGAAAAGATGCAAGAACACAAGGCACTAAGGTTTGATAATTCTCACAAAACAATATACCATATGTTCCCTAAACAATACGACACTTGTTGAGAGAATTTCGACACATATGGTGATAATGAATTAAGTATGCGAACGGCCTAAAGGCAATGTTACCAAAGGATACGCACGGGAATGACAGCATAATGCGTGCATAGCGAATGCCAAAGATGCACACCAAAACCAATAATTAATTTAAGCCATACAAAAAGAAAGTCTTCAGAAACAAGCAAAGAACAGCTGAGGGAACCCACCGCGCTTGTTCTAGACTCTATTACACATTTAAAATTTGATACTTCACGAAACAGCAACATTGAAGTTTTGAAACGAAACCACAAGACACAGTGCGATATTATCTAATAGCAAATTCGTTTTACAATATTAACCAATGTAACGAACGTTTTGAATGCCACGGCGGTTTACCGCAAGCACCGAAAAGGTATTTAAACCAAAACAAAATATTGTGAACTGCCTCGAAGAAAGTTCTCAGACTCAGACTACAATTATTACCCGATGGAGGCCCTTCCTTTCACAGACCTGTTTCCGAGGAAAATCGTAAATTTAACTAGAAAAGAAGGAAGAAGAAAGAAACGACCCACTTAGACAAAACGTGCTCTTAAATCATGCTTAGAACAAATGGTCGCCTATGTTACTCAATGTGCAATTTGTGCGCCACCCGGTTACCAACCGCAAATGTATGTTTCCTAATACCAAGCGCTGTGATTTGCGTTGCAATGGTAAAGAAGCGGTTGGAAAGACTAAAACTCAGCACCGTACAATTATACACCTTTTTATTTGTTTTCAGGGTTTCGCTGGCGCAGTTCACGGGAATGAGAAAACGCGCCATTTTTGAAAGGCGCCTGGAAATTGAGTGTAAACGTTTTCGGTCGCCCTTTGCGTATACGTGTTGAATTTTGTTGAGCCATAACCGGGAACAAAGCTGGCAAAATGTAGCAGGTTTTTTAATTTACGTGCTAATGAGAAAAAACAAAGGTATAAGCTGATTACCAGTTTCACGTGTTATCACGATATAATAAATTTTTTTATCCTTCTCACTTTTCGCGGGCATTTGGGCTGGATGTTGGTATTTTTCCGAATCACTAATTGTAAAATAAAGGTGGCACCTGAAACACCAACATCAGTAAAGTTCCCTAACACACACCTTAGCAGTTTGTAATGGAATTGCAATAAGGAGATAAATAGACAATATATGTAAAACGGCAATGGCATGTTAGTAAGCGTACAACCGGAAATCTACTTAAGCTAAGCTATCCCAATTCACCACTGACGCAATAACCATTTAATTTATACTTCCCAATAGTCCATGGAACAGGTTAATAACGAACGCACAGGTTAGTATCTGACCCATAAAACAACTAACCATGGTTACTACCTAACAGTGCAAGCTTCTGTTGAGAGAAATTCGCAATAAGTATATCAAATGATCAAGTATGACGAACGCTTGTAGCAATGCTAACCATATACCCGGATGATCTACAGAGCTAGCCTTCGGCGATTCCAACCGAGCAAACCATCAATAATTATTTGCATACACAAGAAACTACACTAAAAGATCAGACAGTGAGGACGCACCAGCCTTGCTCTTTCTCAATATTAATCAACACTTTGATATTCCTGAAACAAGCAAATTTGAGTTAGAGAAATTCCAATAACTATAGCGTAGTGTATTAATATGACGAACACTTTGAGCATCCATTACATAGTTACGAACGTTATGCCACGCGGCTGGGTTATACCAGCCAGAAACGGTAATGTTCAAACCATACAAATATTGTGAACTGCCTCGAGAAAGCTTCGCACACAGACAGTTATAACTTGTGTGCACCCCTTGCTTTCCGAGCTTTTGTGACAACGATAAAATGGAAAACTAAAGAAAAGAAGGAAGAGAGAAAACGACCATGATAATAACGTGCTTAAATCTGACTCACTAAATGAGATCAGTTTCATTCGTGGACGAGTTTTATCTCCGGCCGGGTTAATACGCCAGCAACTGAATTGTATCAAACAATAGGCGAACGAATATGCCTATAAAACCATTAGCGTAGCATTACAAGTAACCTTTTACGAGGTAAGCTCGCAGTATAGAGAAGAAGGAGAAAGGCGTACCACTGCAAGTGTGAAATGCGCGCTAAAACGAAGATGCCTTGCTATGTCGCTCAGAGTGTGTTAATTTGTTGGCCATAACAGGCACGAAGCTGGCAAGATATAGTTCAGAATCAGCTGTTGATGTTACGTTACAATGGGAAAAATGGGGTTGAAAACTGATTTCACGCGTTAGTAGACATATATAAATTTTTATTTTTTTCGTCTTCGATGTGCACTGGGCTGGATTTGGTATCCGGGCCAATTTAAGATAGCTGGACACCTGAAGAGAACTTACAGTAAGCCCTACATACTGTGAATTTGTATGAAGCAAACGAAATAAGGAGTTGCAAATAAGTTCAACAAGTGCATGGCATATTAAGTAGTTCCAAACCGAAATCGAACGGTTGTACAGCTTGATCTAAGCTTTCCGCATGTAACACGAAATAATACTCAATCATTCTACTTAGATTCATGGCAGATGTTGATTTAACATTGCCAATGATAAGAAAAATGCGGCCTGCAACACCACATACATAAATCACATAAACACTTGAACCTGCAGCATTCGATAAGTATTTTAAAAGATGTCAGATATGTAAAATGACGAGCAGTTCGTAGAGGCGATGACAATGTATCTACATGAAATGCAGCATCATTGCCGTGTCAACTGCCGAAACCATAAACGTAATTTATATATTACAGCAACGAAGAAAATTCAGACACACAAGGCAACGTAGCAGCGTTGATACATCTCCTATTATCAATATTTTGAGACTTCTTAAAGGAAAATGATGAACGAAATTTGCGCAATAACGACATGATAATACAGTGTCGAAATTCTTAGCAATCATGTAACCAAAGTATACAACAGTGTGAACAGGTATGCGGCGGGTATCCAGAACAGCAAACTGATACATATATACCATAGAGGCACATTGTAGCTTGGATCCACCCTTCGCCGTCCAGCTTTCGAGACCTTTGGTAATGAAAATACACGCAATTTGATTAGAGAAAAGAAACAAAGACAAACATGTCTTATAACATGCATTAGACTAGTCGAACAGATTCTTCGTGTGAACGAGTTTTTCTGCGCCTACCCGCCGCACCGAATTGGCAGAGAGCTGCATTGTGAATTCGCGCGTGCAGATGCACGATGCATGCTAATAATCCAGAAGCCTATTTCAACGGTAGACCTATGTGTGTACCGAAGGGATAAATACGCTAGCGCAAGTTTACATCTAAGAGGAAAGAAGGAGAAGAAGAAAGAAAGCGGTACCCCATTTCTTTTAGATCACCGACGTCGCCATCTTGAAATCTGACGTCGCTTAGAAACGAAGATGGCGCGTCTGCCGTATTGTCGTGACGTCACAGTAGGTGTGTCTAATTTCCGGGTTGGCGCCATAACTACGGCGCGCAGCCGAACGCTGGCAAGAGATGCTATGCAGTTTCCTTAGAGTAATCTCCACAGCGTCGCTGTGGGATTGATGACGTTAAAGCCAATGGGGTAAAGTAATGCGGGCATGTGAAAGAACTGAGCCAACTGATTTCAACGTCGTTAGTCACCGTACATATTATAACACTCTTTTTATTGTGCTTTTTCAGGTGTCTTCGCCTGGCGATGATGCTCACCTGTCCACGGATGACGACTTCTGGCAGCACCAATGACTGTCCAGGCCCAAAGTTGTGAAGATGGCGACGCGGGACAACCATTTGACAGTGCGTTAAGCCTTGTTTTTATCGAGTACAGCCCCTTCATGCAGTATAACGTGTTGATATTATTGATAATGTAAGCCAATAACCAGGAGAATCAAAGAGAGCTTGGCACAGATATATGTATCAGAACAAGTGCGAGTGGACATTAGTTTTAATGTTACAGTGCTCACAAACTCGAGAAAACAATCGAAACGGTTTAGCTACAGGCTTGATCTACCTAGCTTTCACGCTATGTGATTGATCAGAGCTGATATAATGAAGATGGTTTAGACTTCTAATCACTTCCTCGCTACCTTTTCAGATGGTGCTATTTGGGGTCTAGGGATTGTTATGGTATTTTTTAACCGAATGTGCACTAATTGTATTAAGAAGTAAATTGCGTGGACACCGTGCAAAGCAGCCAACTATACCAGTAAAGGGTTCACCATAACACCATCACCTTGTGAGCGAGTTTCTGCTATGCAAGAGGGCAACTTCGACACATTAATGGTAGTATTTCAAAATAAGAATGTCAACGTATGATGCTAAAATGCGGCACATGAAAGGCAATGTATACGTCAAGAGGCCGATATCGCACCGCGGAATGTATCTTAGCATTGAAATGCGTAAGCATCATTCGCGCGAATGTCACACACCTTCTCGCACGCACACATACACCCACTCAATACAGTTATATTTTTAAGCTATTACACCAAGCAGAACGCACTACCACTGGAAACAGTATGCCAAAGAACCAGCATGCAAGGGCAACCGTCAGCCAGGCGCTTTGCTATACTATTACTCACATAATATAAATCACATAATACACATTTGATTGATCTTCCTCGTGAAACAAGTGCAAGATCATTCGATGTTTTGAGACGAATATTTGTCGCAATCACACGCTGATCAGTGCGCATAAGTGTATCTAAGTAGTGACGGAGACAGGCTTCGTTTTGAGGCAATGCCATGTAACCAATAGTATACGACACAGTGATGAATGCCAACAGGACAGGTCATTGGCCGTGTCATGAGCGCTATGCCGAGAAACGGGTAATGTTCAAAGCTGCAAATACCAATAATTATTGTGAACTGCCATACGAAAAAGAAAAGTTCTTTCAGACTACACAGAGAACTAACGAGATTGTATGTTAGACTTGTGTGGGATGCACCACCTCTCTCGCGTCGTGTTCTCAGAAGTGTTTCTGTCGAGCACACTTCTGAGTAAAATTGGAAAACTTGAAACGAAACAGCAACATTTGGCAAATTCAGTATGAAAACGAAACCACATAAGAACTAATAAGCAGTGGTCGTATTATAATCATTGACATTAAGCAACATAAATTGTACGCACTACAAAGATTATTACATTACAGATGTGAACGAACATTTTGTATCGCCTCGCCGGCCCTTGTTTAATACCCAGACACAGCAAACCTGATATATTTGGTATCACAACCAATAGACAGAGACTGACATTGGTGAACTTTGCGGCTGGCGGTGCAATGCTATGCGCCACGCACATTGGCATGCCTCCTACATAATACTTACCCGAATGTCGCACAGGCCGCTATGCCATTATACAACGGTAGACCTATGTGTGTACCGAAGGGATAAATACGCTAGCGCAAGTTTACATCTAAGAGGAAAGAAGGAGAAGAAGAAAGAAAGCGGTACCCCATTTCTTTTAGATCAACAACGTCGCCATCTTGAAATCTGACGTCGCTTAGAAACGAAGATGGCGCGTCTGCCGTATTGTCGTGACGTCACAGTAGGTGTGTCTAATTTCCGGGTTGGCGCCATTAACTACGGCGCGCAGCCGAACGTGGCAAGAGATGCTATGCAGTTTCCTTAGAGTAATCTCCACAGCGTCGCTGTGGGATTGATGACGTTGAAGCCTATGGGGTAAAGTAATGCGGGCATGTGAAATGACACTGATTTCAACGTCGTTAGTCACCGTACATATTATAACACTCTTTTTATTGTGCTTTTTTTCAGGTGTCTTCGCCTGTAGATGATGCAGCCCTATCCACGGCTGATACTTCTGGCAGTATCACTGACCGTCCGGGCCGAAAGATGTGAAGATGGCGACGCTGGACAACCATTGACAGTGGTGAAACCTTGCTTTTATCGAGACAGCCCAATTCTGCGTACATGAACGCCAGCGCAAAGTTATCCAATGTCGTCTCTGTCTATGGTTTTGATAAAATATATCAGGTTTGCTTGTCTTATTAAACCCGGGCCGCGAGAATACAAAACGTTCGTTCACATCTGTAAGTAATATCTTTGTAGTGCGTACAATTTATGTTGCTTAATGTCAGATATATACGACCAGCTATTGTTCTATGTGGTTTCGTTTTCATACTGAACTTGCCAAATTTGTGTTTCGTTTCAGGTTTTCAATTTTACTCAGAGTGTGTCGCAAAAACAATCGAAACGCGACGCGAAGAGTGGTGCATCACCAGTCTACATCAATCTCGTTATTCTATGTGAGTCTGAAGACTTTTCTTTTGTATGGCAGTTAATAATATTGGTTTGCAGCTTTGAATTCCGTTTCTCGGCATACCTCATCACGCATGACGTCTATTGGCATTCATCACTGGTCGTATATATTGGTTATGGTATTTCAACCGAAGCTGCCCACAGTACATATGCTGATGCGTGATTGCGACAATATTCGTCTCGAAACATCGTGTCTTACTGTTTCACGAGAGCAGTCAATCAATGTATATTGTGATTATATTATGTGGTCATAGTATACAAAGCGCCTGGCTGACGTTGCTTGCATGCTGGTTCTTGCATACTGTTAGGTATCTTCTGCTTGGTGTAATAGCTAAAAATATAACTGTATTGATGGGTGTATGTGTGCGTGCGAGGTGTGTGACATTCGCGCGAATGATGCTTACGCATTTCAATGCTAAGATACATTCCGCGGTGCGATATCGGCCTCTTGACGTATACATTGGCCCTTTTATGTGCCGCATTTTAGCATCATACGTTGACATTCTTATTTTGAAATACTACCATTAATGTGTCGAAGTTGCCCTCTTGCACAGCAGAAGCTCGCTCACAAGGTGATGGTGTTATGGTGAACCCTTTACTGGTATAGTTGGCTGCTTTGCATGGTGTCCACGCAATTTACTTCTTAATACAATTAGTGCACATTCGGTTAAAAAATACCATAACAATCCCTAGACCCCAAATAGCACCATCTGAAAAGGTAGCGAGGAAGTGATTAGAAGTCTAAACCATCTTCATTATATCAGCTCTGATCAATCACATAGCGTGAAAGCTAGGTAGATCAAGCCTGTAGCTAAACCGTTTCGATTGTTTTCTCGAGTTTGTGAGCACTGTAACATTAAAACTAATGTCCACTCGCACTTGTTCTGATACATATATCTGTGCCAAGCTCTCTTTGATTCTCCTTATTGGCTTTATCATTGTATATCATAAATATAAAGCAAGGTTTCACTCACTGTCAAGTGGTTGTCCAGCGTCGCCATCTTCATCAACTTTCGGCCCGGACGGTCATGTCTGCCAGAAGTCGTCAGCCGTGGACAGGGCTGCATCATCGCCAGGCAAAGACACCTGAAAAAGCACAATAAAAAGAGTGTTATAATATGTGCGGTGACTAACGACGTTGAAATCAGTTCTTTCACATACCCGCATTACTTACCCCATTGGCTTTAACGTCATCAATCCCACAGCGACGCTGTGGAGATTACTCTAAGGAAACTGCATAGCATCTCTTGCCAGCGTTCGGCTGCGCGCCGTAGTTATGGCGCCAACCCGGAATGAACTACTTACGTCACGACAATACGGCAGACGCCATCTTCGTTTCTAAGCGACGTCAGATTTCAAGATGGCGACGTGTGATCTAAAAGAAATGGGGTACCGCTTTCTTTCTTCTTCTCCTTCTTTCCTCTAGATTAAACTTGCGCTAGCGTATTTATCCCTTCGGTACACACATAGGTCTACCGTTGTATAATGGCATAGCGGCCTGTGCGACATTCGGGTAAGTATTATGTAGGAGGCATGCCAATGTGCGTGGCGCATGCATTGCAACGCCAGCCGCAAAGTTCACCAATGTCAGTCTCTGTCTATTGGTTTTGATACCAAATATATCAGGTTTGCTGTGTCTGGGTATTAAACCCGGGCCGGCGAGGCGATACAAAACGTTCGTTCACATCTGTAATGTAATAATCTTTGTAGTGCGTACAATTTATGTTGCTTAATGTCAATGATTATATACGACTACTGCTTATTAGTTCCTATGTGGTTTCGTTTTCATACTGAACTTGCCAAATGTTGCTGTTTCGTTTCAGGTTTTCCAATTTTACTCAGAAGTGTGCTCGACAAAAACAGCTCTGAGAACACGACGCGAGAGAGGTGGTGCATCCCACACAAGTCTAACATACAATCTCGTTAGTTCTCTGTGTAGTCTGAAAGAACTTTTCTTTTTCGTATGGCAGTTCACAATAATTATTGGTATTTGCAGCTTTGAACATTACCCGTTTCTCGGCATAACGCTCATGACACGGCCAATGACCTGTCCTGTTGGCATTCATCACTGTGTCGTATACTATTGGTTACATGGCATTGCCTCAAAACGAAGCCCGTCTCCGTCACTACTTAGATACACTTATGCGC
>JAODUO010002731.1:0-20354 GCA_025642075.2 Ridgeia piscesae
CACTATTCATCTAGTTCATGTCTACCCCACTCCATACAATATATATATATATATATATATATATATTAATATATATATATATATATATATATATATATATATATATATATCATGGGTATATCACGGCAAGGGTATTGCTGTGCAGTGAGGTGTGCACGGGGTAATGATTACGTAATGATGCACAGTGCTGCCGAGTTAAATAGCTATAGGGCGTGCAAGTCTCGTGCGCGAAAACGAGGCTGGGGCAGTATGGGGGCAGAGTCCATATATATTATATATATATATAAGATCCGACAGGTGTATTTATAGATGTATTACTTAACTAATAGGGCCTGGAAGTGGGTCTCGATACATGGCGTGACTCCGCGCGACTGGAGCTTATTGGGGACTAAGCGAGACTTGTTGGGGACTGGACACAAGAATAATATTCTAACGATGGATGACAGTTGTAGCTTCAGACTGATGAATACTAGGAACATCAGTTCATAAGTATCTTGTGTTATACGTTTCTTATCTTAAATGTTCGATTTAATATTGCGTTTATCACACTATCATAGACACATAGCGATTTACGTTGTGCAGATAATATACACGATGTTAGACCTCATGGGTCTTTTACGGAATTTGCGTATTACATTGCTGTACGTTGTGGTTTCGATAAGCACTTATATCTGACTAGTTGTCTAAATGCACATAATCATAACACATGTATACGTTTGCCCCAGACAGGTTGTACTGCGCGAAAACTGGCACTCTTCATTATTAGTCAAGATCGCCAAACACAAGTACTTGCCGCTATTGCCATGGCAACCACGATAATAATCGATTAAAATTCATGATTTTCATGATCATTGTCACCGGCAAAGTTTTCCACTGTTTCTGCTTGTAATAATCCTTCAGACAATGTAACTGAAATAAGCTATTTCGGAACAGTTCGATTATTACGACCAAAAAAAAGTCCTATATGTTAACATGGAGTATATGGACCTCCTGCCCCCAACTGCCCCAGCCTCGTTTTCGCGCACGAGACTTGCACGCCCTATAGCTATTTAACTCGGCAGCACTGTGCATCATTACGTAATCATTACCCCGTGCACACCTCACTGCACAGCAATACCCTTGCCGTGAATATAAAACCCCACCCACCCTTACCCAGCACGCCACTACGATCCATCTTCTGACTCTTGATCCAAAGCAATCAATCCAGGTCAAGAGCGGAGCCAATCACTCTAGTTGAAGTGTTAGCAGGGAGTATACACTTTGATTGTGTTCAGTTGCTCTATCTAAACTGGTTTACTTTTGACGTTGTTTTCACCCACGTTTTTGACGTATGGGCATGTATGCCACAGTCCGTAGAGTCCAACGCAATATGTCACAATATGACATTGAGACATTGTCACGGATAGGCGTGGTCTCCGTGCCAGATGGCTCAGTTCTAGTAGGGTTCACATATATCACGAAAACAGGTCATACAATAAAAACAAAGAAAATAACATGCTTTATTCCATATTATTTCCAATTAACATAGCAAATAATAATCAACTACTTACCCACAAACCTAATACAATAGTTGATTATTTATCGCATAGGAAGAAGAGAATCGGGTAATGTCGCCGATGTGCAACATTGCGTCGAAGTTTGTAGACATGTTACTCTAGAGTGACACCCTTAGTGAACAAACGCACAATTCAGCACGTGGAAAGTCAAACCTATTTGGGACAACGCGCTCGTTTTCTCATTTATGGATCATGGCTTGACAAGCGCCATGATTCTTTCTCTCTTCCTTTCTGTCTGTCTGTCTGTCTGTCTGTCTGTCTGTCTGTCTGTCTGCTCTGCCTGCCTGCCTGCCTGCCTGCCTGCCTGCCTGCCTGCCTGCCTGCCTTCCTTCCTGCCTGCCTTGCCTGTCTGCCTGCCTGCCTGCCTGCCTGCCTGCCTGCCTGCCTGCCTGCCTGCCTGCCTGCCTGCCTGCCTGCCTGCCTGCCTGCCTGCCTGCCTGCCTGCCTGCCTGCCTGCCTGCCTGCCTGCCTGCCTGCCTGCCTGCGTGCCTGCCTGCCTGACTGCCTGCCTGCCTGCCTGCCTGCCTGCCTGCCTGCCTGCCTGCCTGCCTGCCTGCCTGCCTGCCTGCCTGCCTGCCTGCCTGCCTGCCTGCCTGCCTGCCTGCCTGCCTGCCTGCCTGCCTGCCTGCCTGCCTGCCTGCCTGCCTGCCTGCCTGCCTGCCTGCCTGCCTGCCTGCCTGCCTGCCTGCCTGCCTGCCTGCCTGCCTGCCTGCCTGCCTGCCTGCCTGCCTGCCTGCCTGCCTGCCTGCCTGCCTGCCTGCCTGCCTGTCTGCCTGCCTGCCTGCCTGCCTGCCTGCCTACTCTATCTATCTATCTATCTATCTATCTATCTCAGTTCATGTCTACCCTCTATCTCTCCCTATACATATATATATATATATATATATATATATATATATATATATATATATATATATATATATATATATATATATATATATATATATGGGGTTTATATACACGGCAAGGGTATTGCTGTGCAGTGAGGTGTGCACGGGGTAATGATTACGTAATGATGCACAGTGCTGCCGAGTTAAATAGCTATAGGGCGTCAAGTTACTCGGAAATACATATATGGATAGTCATATATCATATATATATATATAGACTATGAGGTGTATTTATAGATGTATTACTTAACTAATAGGGCCTGGAAGTGGGTCTCGATACATGGCGTGACTCCGCGCGACTGGAGCTTATTGGGGACTAAGCGAGACTTGTTGGGGACTGGACACAAGAATAATATTCTAACGATGGATGACAGTTGTAGCTTCAGACTGATGAATACTAGGAACATCAGTTCATAAGTATCTTGTGTTATACGTTTCTTATCTTAAATGTTCGATTTAATATTGCGTTTATCACACTATCATAGACACATAGCGATTTACGTTGTGCAGATAATATACACGATGTTAGACCTCATTTGTCTTTTACGGAATTTGCGTATTACATTGCTGTACGTTGTGGTTTCGATAAGCACTTATATCTGACTAGTTGTCTAAATGCACATAATCATAACACATGTATACGTTTGCCCCAGACAGGTTGTACTGCGCGAAAACTGGCACTCTTCATTATTAGTCAAGATCGCCAAACACAAGTACTTGCCGCTATTGCCATGGCAACCACGATAATAATCGATTAAAATTCATGATTTTCATGATCATTGTCACCGGCAAAGTTTTCCACTGTTTCTGCTTGTAATAATCCTTCAGACAATGTAACTGAAATAAGCTATTTCGGAACAGTTCGATTATTACGACCAAAAAAAGTCCTATATGTTAACATGGAGTATATGGACCTCCTGCCCCCAACTGCCCCAGCCTCGTTTTCGCGTACGAGACTTGCACGCCCTATAGCTATTTAACTCGGCAGCACTGTGCATCATTACGTAATCATTACCCCGTGCACACCTCACTGCACAGCAATACCCTTGCCGTGAATATAAAACCCCACCCACCCTTACCCAGCACGCCACTACGATCCATCTTCTGACTCTTGATCCAAAGCAATCAATCCAGGTCAAGAGCGGAGCCAATCACTCTAGTTGAAGTGTTAGCAGGGAGTATACACTTTGATTGTGTTCAGTTGCTCTATCTAAACTGGTTTACTTTTGACGTTGTTTTCACCCACGTTTTTGACGTATGGGCATGTATGCCACAGTCCGTAGAGTCCAACGCAATATGTCACAATATGACATTGAGACATTGTCACGGATAGGCGTGGTCTCCGTGCCAGATGGCTCAGTTCTAGTAGGGTTCACATATATCACGAAAACAGGTCATACAATAAAAACAAAGAAAATAACATGCTTTATTCCATATTATTTCCAATTAACATAGCAAATAATAATCAACTACTTACCCACAAACCTAATACAATATTTGATTATTTATCGCATAGGAAGAAGAGAATCGGGTAATGTCGCCGATGTGCAACATTGCGTCGAAGTTTGTAGACATGTTACTCTAGAGTGACACCCTTAGTGAACAAACGCACAATTCAGCACGTGGAAAGTCAAACCTATTTGGGACAACGCGCTCGTTTTCTCATTTATGGATCATGGCTTGACAAGCGCCATGATTCTTTTCTTCTTCCTTTTTCCGTTTTGCTGTCGCTGTCTGCTGTCTGTCTGTCCTGCCTCTGCCTCCTGCCTGCCTGCCTGCCTGCCTCCGCCTGCCTGCCTGCCTGCCTGCCTGCTCCTGCTCCTGCCTGCCTCTCACGCATTCTTCTGCCTGCCTCTCCCATGTCTGCCTGCCTTGCCTGCCTGCCTGCCTGCCTGCCTGCCTGCTCTCCTGCAGAAGCTCCGCTGCGCCTGTGCCTTGCCTGGCTGCCTGCTGCCTGCCTGCCTGCCTTGCCTGCCGCCTGCCCTGCCTGCCACCTCTGCCTGCCTGCTCTCCTTGCCTGCCATGCCTGCCTGCCTGCCTGACCTGCCTGCCTGCCTGCCTGCCTGCCTGCCTGCCTGCCTGCCTGCCTGCCTGCCTGCCTGCCTGCCTGCCTGCCTGCCTGCCTGCCTGCCTGCTGCCTGCCTGCCTGCCTGCCTGCCTGCCTGCCTGCCTGCCTCTGCCTGCCTGCCTGCCTGCCTGCCTGCCTGCCTGCCTGCCTGCCTGCCTGCCTTCCTTCCTGCCTGCCTTCCTGCCTGCCTGCCTGCCTGCCTGCCTGCCTGCCTGCCTGCCTCCCTGCCTGCCTGCCTACTACTATTATCTATATCTACTAGTCATGTCTACCTCTACTCCCCTATCAATATATATATATTATATATATCTATATATATATATATATATATATATATATATATATATGGTCTTATATACACGGCAAGGGTATTGCTGTGCAGTGAGGTGTGCACGGGGTAATGATTACGTAATGATGCACAGTGCTGCCGAGTTAAATAGCTATAGGGCGTGCAAGTCTCGTGCGCGAAAACGCTGCGTGATATATATATATATATATATATTATATAATATGTGTCCCTTTCTATGTGATTACTTAACTAATAGGGCCTGGAAGTGGGTCTCGATACATGGCGTGACTCCGCGCGACTGGAGCTTATTGGGGACTAAGCGAGACTTGTTGTGGACTGGACACAAGAATAATATTCTAACGATGGATGACAGTTGTAGCTTCAGACTGATGAATACTAAACATCAGTTCATAAGTATCTTGTGTTATACGTTTCTTATCTTAAATGTTCGATTTAATATTGCGTTTATCCACTATCATAGACACATAGCGATTTACGTTGGCAGATAATATACACGATGTTAGACCTCATGGGTCTTTTACGGAATTTGCGTATTACATTGCTGTACGTTGTGGTTTCGATAGCACTTATATCTGACTAGTTGTCTAAATGACATAATCATAACACATGTATACGTTTGCCCCAACAGGTTGTACTGCGCGAAAACTGGCACTCTTCATTATTAGTCAAGATCGCCAAACACAAGTACTTGCCGCTATTGCCATGGCAACCACGATAATAATCGATTAAAATCATATTTTCATGATCATTGTCACCGGCAAAGTTTTCCACTGTTTCTGCGAAAATCCTTCAGACAATGTAACTGAAATAAGCTATTTCGGAACAGTTCGATTATTACGACCAAAAATAAGTCCTATATGTTAACATGGAGTATATGGACCTCCTGCCCCCAACTGCCCCAGCCTCGTTTTCGCGAGAGACTTGCACGCCCTATAGCTATTTAACTCGGCAGCACTGTGCATCATTACGTAATCATTACCCCGTGCACACCTCACTGCACAGCAATACCCTTGCCGTGAATATAAAACCCCACCCACCCTTACCCAGCACGCCACTACGATCCATCTTCTGACTCTTGATCCAAAGCAATCAATCCAGGTCAAGAGCGGAGCCAATCACTCTAGTTGAAGTGTTAGCAGGGAGTATACACTTTGATTGTGTTCAGTTGCTCTATCTAAACTGGTTTACTTTTGACGTTGTTTTCACCCACGTTTTTGACGTATGGGCATGTATGCCACAGTCCGTAGAGTCCAACGCAATATGTCACAATATGACATTGAGACATTGTCACGGATAGGCGTGGTCTCCGTGCCAGATGGCTCAGTTCTAGTAGGGTTCACATATATCACGAAAACAGGTCATACAATAAAAACAAAGAAAATAACATGCTTTATTCCATATTATTTCCAATTAACATAGCAAATAATAATCAACTACTTACCCACAAACCTAATACAATAGTTGATTATTTATCGCATAGGAAGAAGAGAATCGGGTAATGTCGCCGATGTGCAACATTGCGTCGAAGTTTGTAGACATGTTACTCTAGAGTGACACCCTTAGTGAACAAACGCACAATTCAGCACGTGGAAAGTCAAACCTATTTGGGACAACGCGCTCGTTTTCTCATTTATGGATCATGGCTTGACAAGCGCCATGATTCTTTCTCTCTTCCTTTCTGTCTGTCTGTCTGTCTGTCTGTCTGTCTGCCTGCCTGCCTGCCTGCCTGCCTGCCTGCCTGCCTGCCTTCCTTCCTGCCTGCCTTCCTGTCTGCCTGCCTGCCTGCCTGCCTGCCTGCCTGCCTGCCTGCCTGCCTGCCTGCCTGCCTGCCTGCCTGCCTGCCTGCCTGCCTGCCTGCCTGCCTGCCTGCCTGCCTTCCTGCCTGCCTGCCTGCCTGCCTGCCTGCCTGCCGCCTGCCTTCCTGCCTGCCTGCCTGCCTGCCTGCCTGCCTGCCTGCCTGCCTGCCTGTCTCCGCCTGCCTGCCTGCCTGCCTGCCTGCCTGCCTGCGCCTGCCTGCCTGCCTCTCTCTCTCTCTCTTCTCTCTGTCTGTCTCCTCCTTCTTTCTTGGCTCTTCTCCTCTCTTATTATTATATTATTATATATATTTATAATATATATATGGGGTTTTATATACACGGCAAGGGTATTGCTGTGCAGTGAGGTGTGCACGGGGTAATGATTACGTAATGATGCACAGTGCTGCCGAGTAAATAGCTATAGGGCGTCAAGTTACCAAAACGATTTTTTTAAAAAAAAATATATATATATATATATATATATATAAGATCCGACAGGTGTATTTGATGTATTACTTAACTAATAGGGCCTGGAAGTGGGTCTCGATACATGGCGTGACTCGCGCGACTGAGCTTATTGGGGACTAAGCGAGACTGTTGGACTGGACACAAGAATAATATTCTAACGATGGATGACAGTTGTAGCTTCAGACTGATGAATACTAGGAACATCAGTTCATAAGTATCTTGTGTTATACGTTTCTTATCTTAAATGTTCGATTTAATATTGCGTTTATCACACTATCATAGACACATAGCGATTTACGTTGTGCAGATAATATACACGATGTTAGACCTCATGGGTCTTTTACGGAATTTGCGTATTACATTGCTGTACGTTGTGGTTTCGATAAGCACTTATATCTGACTAGTTGTCTAAATGCACATAATCATAACACATGTATACGTTTGCCCCAGACAGGTTGTACTGCGCGAAAACTGGCACTCTTCATTATTAGTCAAGATCGCCAACACAAGTACTTGCCGCTATTGCCATGGCAACCACGATAATAATCGATTAAAATTCATGATTTTCTGATCATTGTCACCGGCAAAGTTTTCCACTGTTTCTGCTTGTAATAATCCTTCAGACAATGTAACTGAAATAAGCTATTTCGGAACAGTTCGATTATTACGACCAAAAAAAGTCCTATATGTTAACATGGAGTATATGCCCTGCCCCAACTGCCAGCCTCGTTTTCGCGCACGAGACTTGCACGCCCTATAGCTATTTACTCGGCAGCACTGTGCATCATTACGTAATCATTACCCCGTGCACACCTCACTGCACAGCAATACCCTTGCCGTGAATATAAAACCCCACCCACCCTTACCCAGCACGCCACTACGATCCATCTTCTGACTCTTGATCCAAAGCAATCAATCCAGGTCAAGAGCGGAGCCAATCACTCTAGTTGAAGTGTTAGCAGGGAGTATACACTTTGATTGTGTTCAGTTGCTCTATCTAAACTGGTTTACTTTTGACGTTGTTTTCACCCACGTTTTTGACGTATGGGCATGTATGCCACAGTCCGTAGAGTCCAACGCAATATGTCACAATATGACATTGAGACATTGTCACGGATAGGCGTGGTCTCCGTGCCAGATGGCTCAGTTCTAGTAGGGTTCACATATATCACGAAAACAGGTCATACAATAAAAACAAAGAAAATAACATGCTTTATTCCATATTATTTCCAATTAACATAGCAAATAATAATCAACTACTTACCCACAAACCTAATACAATAGTTGATTATTTATCGCATAGGAAGAAGAGAATCGGGTAATGTCGCCGATGTGCAACATTGCGTCGAAGTTTGTAGACATGTTACTCTAGAGTGACACCCTTAGTGAACAAACGCACAATTCAGCACGTGGAAAGTCAAACCTATTTGGGACAACGCGCTCGTTTCTCATTTATGGATCATGGCTTGACAAGCGCCATGATTCTTTCTCTCTTCCTTTTTCTGTCTGTCTGTCTGTCTGTCTGCATCTGTCTTTGTCTGTCTGTCTGTCTGTCTGTCTGTCTGTCTGTTCGTCGTCTGTCTGTCTGTCTGTCTGTCTGTCTGTCTGTCTGTCTGTCTGTCTGTCTGTCTGTCTGTCTGTCTGTCTGTCTCTGTCTGTCTGTCTGTCTGTCTGTCTGTCTGTCTGTCTGTCTGTCTGTCTGTCTGTCTGTCTGTCTGTCTTCTGTTTTTTTTTTCTGTCTATCTATCTATTTTCTTTCATCTATCTATCTATCTATCTCGTTCATGTCTACTCTCTATCTCTCCCTCTCATTCTCTTTCTATCTAAGGAGTTAACTGAATCACACCCTGGGTCTGCTACTAGTGTATCTTAACAGCGCCCAGACAACCAAACTAAATGTAATATATATATATATATATATATATATATATATATATATATATATATATATATATATATATATATATATATGTATATATATATATATATATATATATATATATATATATATATATATATATATATATATATATATATATATATAATATATATTTATTTATTTATTATATATATGAAGAGCACATGGCAAATCACGAGACTAATTCCTATAATGCTAATAGGGTACTTTCTAACTAATAATATAATTTATGCATCACAGCACCCTTCTTAACCATAATGAACCTGTCCGCTCATGTGTTGTAAATTATCACACGTACCATAATAACTAATTAAATAATAAAGGCAGACATTGTGCTTCCACTGCTAACTCTATAGTCAGTTCATTCGTTATTATATCATGTGATATAGTAGATTGGATCCCAGTCATCACACTGATAAGAATTGTTTGATTAACACAAACTTGCTTAGAAAAAACTACGAAGATGTGCTCAGCTTGACTTTTCTACAGACCAATCGACAAATATATATGACAACATCTACAGCTGATGCGATAGAAGGTTTTTCTTATCAACATAAAAATTTATATTGTCATACGATAATGTGATTCGTCCTAACTAGTTCATTTAAATGATGGCTTGACGTAACTTCATAACATCATATCTAGTAACTCACAAACAACCAGTACATTATGAAAGATATACAGCGAATATTTGCAGCGGTAAATCTTCCGCTCAGAATAGTCCCAGCTCAAACCTCGCATGTTTTTGCTATTGTGACAAATTGGTCTACACGATGGTGACCGCGATCTGCCGGAGCAATAGCCACCTGGTCCACAAGACGCTCAAAAATCTCGTCCAGTAACTTCGCCTTTTCATCGGAGTTTCTCTCGCTGGAAAGACCCTTTGCAAACGTCACGTTAGCCCAAGTTCGTATCCATTTCACAAACGATAACGCGTGTGTTCTGGCTTCTGTATTATCTACGAAGAAAACATGCAACATGTAAGGTTCTTAAGGCACTAGCAAATGTACTTTTTTAAGGAATACTGCCCCTACAAATGTTAGTAACCTATCAACCAACGACTACGGGAGTATGCTCAAAATATACACAATTCTGTTCCATCGAGTTTTTTGCACACACAAAACACGGATGGCGGATATCGTAATTTGAAAATTAAATGTTGCTTTATGCTCGGCTTTTAGAGGTGATTATTGCATGTTTTATTTAAATTAGATAATATCCTAGTTCGACACATATTTGTTTAAGTAATAATAATGTGTATTTCTGTTGGGTCTCGTAGCCGTAATTTACGTCCATCAAGAGGCGCACTAAACACAACATTGGCAAATATATATATTATATATATATATATATATATATATATATATATATATATACATATACATATTAGTATATTAGCAGGGTAAACACAAAATGTTAAATGATAATAATTAATAAATATACCTTCAGAAATTCATAATGTTAAACTGAGCTAATTACTAATACACTAAAATATAAAATAAAATAATGAATGCATAATAGCATAGGTTAATATTTATCACGTAAAGAGCGCAAAATGTACTCCTTAGTAGCAATCTGTCTAACCAACATAACAAAAAACCAATCAACCAACTTCTCCCGTACAAGTGCCACAACCATTGAAAGGTGCCTGTTATCTCACCTTGCTTATTGAGCTTCGTCCAACGTTCCCGCCATGAGCATTTGATGTTGTGAGTCTCCATTGCAAGAAGGCGTAGCCCAGAATTCCGAACGGGAGAATGTGTGTCTTCGAACGGGGCAGCTAGATCTTCCTCTGTGCGAAAATACCAAGGCGCAAGAGTTGTCAGAAATTCGTCCTGAAAATTATTTCGTAAACATTAAGACACGAAAAACTTTGACAGGGATTCTATATCAGTGGAAGAATACAACGGTGTGCTGCATTGTATAGAGTAGAAAACGATGGTGCGATGCACTGTATAGAGTAGAATACAACGGTGTTGTTGCACTGTATAGAGTAGAAAACAATGGTGTGCTGCAATATCAATGATAGAATAAAACAGTGTGCTGTATTGTATAAAGTAGAATACAGTGGTGTGTGCACTGTATATAGTAGAATACAGTGGTGTGCTGCACTGAATAGAGTAGAATACAAATGTGAGCTGCTCTATATAGAGTAGTAATACAACGTTGTGATGTACTGTATAAAGTAGAATACAACGGTGTGCTTCTCTATATAGAGTAGAATAGAACTGTGTGGTGCACTGTAGAGTAGAATACAACGTTGTGCTTCTCTATATAGAGTAGAATAGAACGGTGTGGTGCACTGTAGAGTGTATAATACAACGGTATGCTTCTAAGTATAAAGTAGAATACAAAGGTGTGCTGCATTGTAAAGAGTAGAATACAACGTTGTGCCTCCCTGTATAGAGTAGAATATAGTGCACTAGAATATGAACGACCCTCACATTATTTGGTCTGAGATCTAACATTAGTATGAACAATAAAAATAAACCATGCATTAAATGGCCTAATGATTCCAGCATATCAGCATTTATAACTTGGAACTGAACGCTAATGATCGTCTTGTTAATACAAACATGTCATTTATACAGAAAATTACAGAAATAGGTCACGCGCTCACTATGTTTAAGAGTAGTTCTGAAAATCAGTTACAAGTTTCATAAAGGCCTTTCTGTTTACCTCCGTAATGAGCTGTTCCCGCATCATATCTCTCCATATGTCCGACATGCTCCCGAACAAACACCAGATGTCAGAAGTTGTCCCGGTGCAGGGACACGTTCCACGGCCTCCTGATTCAATCACCAGACGCCCACCTGTCAGACATATTATTAACAAAATAACAATTAAGTCATACGCATATCAATTTTTTTAAAGCTTCTTAGGTACTATATTACGAAAATCTGTGCTCATCACACTAAAGACAACAATAGAGTGACTGAGATATTATAGTCGATATAAGAGCTAGCCATGACTGCTCTGACTGCTTGTAGCGCCACCTGACGGATAAATACCTTCCTGTAAGTGGAGTCAACGGCGTTTTCACTGTAATTATATTAATCGGGTCATTGTAATCTGAACATGTTTACCATCGCGGTGACACATCTAAGTGTATGCAATACAACAGTTGGTTGATATATTTGTCTTACTGTAGTGGATAATTCGCTTGATATTCTGTTCAGAATTACATGACACTACAGCTGCTATAATCGCATTACATAAGTGGTGACTGCAATAAATGCGAAGAGATATCACGCGGTGTACACTGTAACGAATGCATGTGTAAACATTACCAGGTACAAGCTCCTTGGCTCTACACAACAGAAACGTCTCCCAGTCGCGGGAAGATTGTTCTTCAAACACACGCTGTTCAGGAGAGCCTTCCGCGAAATGTGCACAAAACACTTCTGGTGACGTCACGTCTGGGCTACAACAATTTACGCCAGCTATAGCTTATCACATATTTCGATATATTGTCCAATTGAACATAGTATGTATTATATACCTGATGTGAATTAGTTTTAAATATGTAGCGGAAAACATATAAAACAATTGTTTGACCTAATTTAGCACAATACTGTAGAAAATCTAAATGACATTGTGAAAGTTTATGAAAGTAGTAATATAAAAAGTATCTTTATCTGAATGAAATAAGTTCAAAATAGTATAAGTTACGATGTTTCTATTGTTGTTGAGTAACTAGTCCCTACTTTAACTAATAATAAACATAACATAGTTTGAAATAGTATATTGACATTGATGTAGCGAATCACCATTGAGTCAAATTAATCACCTGTTGATGGTATAAATGAGAGCAACGTGGATATTCGGAAAATATGACTCTCGTCTAAGAAGGATGGGTGAAATGTAAACGTACATAAACATAGATAGATTGACCTCTTGATAAAATAAAGTCTTCCGTGTCTGTTAGTGTTCTTCTTCTTATTAGTTGTGTTCATCACTGTCTGGTAACCACTAATGTGGTTACACAATTATCGAGCTAGTTCGGTCTCAAATACTGGGTGGTGTTGAGTGGGTATAGGAAAACGAAACATATTTATTTATGAAGGCATTGAAGTGCAAACGCCTCTATTGATTGTTTGCTAAATACATGCTGTGTGCATTTATTCCATAATTTGATGATGCTCGGAAAGAAGGAGTATTTGTAGGCATCGACGCGGGTGTAGGCTTATCAGTATTGACGCGTGTTGCTTCTGGTGTGAGTAGGCGACGAGTAAGGATATTGTTGCGTCAACTAGGTTGTCTTGCGATTCGGTACAACATTACGAGCTTGGCATCAGCCTGCCTGCTCGCAAGGATCACTCATTTAAGACTTTCGGTCATGCGGATCACATTGCTGCGTCGCTGCACAAATCTCCACAAATGTGATGTTCTTATCTGATGACGGATCCAATTCTGTCGATGCATATACATCGATGGATCTAACGAATATTTGGTACCATAACGTTTCCATGGCCTCGGTGCATCTGTTGATATTGCGCTGTAGGAAAGCGGCCATAACGCATTTGCACTAGATACTAATCAAGGTAAAGTGTCCCAACGGTTGTCGAACTTTAAGTCACTTGTTGATTTTTTACGTAATAGTTAAATTATTGGCACTTTTCTATCTTCATGCAGAGTTCGTTGCGCTTAATGTTTGTTTGCATTTCTGACTGAGAGTATGTGTTGTCCATATTGTCCAATGATGCTCCTATTTTGCCCATTTCTCGCATTGTGGTTTCCGGAATAACACCATTTTCGAGATGATTTAGGAGAAGACCACAACAAAAAAGCAATTTAGCACATAGCAGCTATCCCGTTAATTTGCATGGGTTAGTTATAATGGCATTATTAAACTACAGGGTTAGAGTTTCGTGATATTGTGTTACCCGACCATACCGCTCAGTGAACGGGAGATGTTTCCTTATTCGGCGATAACCACTGTTGTGTGGCACTTGACACAAAACTTCGCACAATAAAGCGCAGGGTGCCGAGTTTCACGATATATGCACAAACAAGTTATTTGTTGTTGCGGGATATACTCAGTGGTCAATGACGTGATTTCTAACTGTGTATGTTTCATGTTAATGTCGTCTTGGATATCTGATTGAAGGGATCATAAATGTTTGAAGAATTTGATGATGTAAAATTTGAAATTTTAAAATGAAGAAGAATTTCAAAAGGTATAGTAACTTCGCTTCTCTTCGCTTCGCTTCGCTTCGCTTCGCTTCGCCCCCCGCTTCCCGCTCCCACTCCCTCGCCCTCGCTCGCTCCGCTCGCCCGCTCGCCGCTCCGCTCCCGTCCCGCCCTGCCCGCCCGGCCTCGCCCGCCTCCGCCCGCCCCTCCGCCTCGCCCCGCTCCGCCCGCCCTCCCGCCCACTCCCCCGCTCCGGCTCGGCCGCTCCACGCCGCCCCCCCCCCCCCCCCCCCCCCCCCCCCCCCCCCCCCCCCCCCCCTCGGCTCGGCTCGGCTCGGCTCGGCTCGCTGCAACTCACCCCACCTCACATCACCTCATTCATATCGTTGTAGTGTGCCTTTGTTGTGCTTATGGTGCTACCATTAGAAAGTACCAGTTGGATACATTTACCCTCAAGAAAAAACATTATAATTTTTGTAGTAGTAATGGTGAAGTATTACTAACCATGCCGATGAATACATCACGGCCATCACCGAAATCCCAAGATGAACGGATGCGTCTGGCAAACACTGCTTGAAAAAGGTTCTTCCACAACATGTCACAAATATATTCTTCTTATAAAGTAGTGATCCAGGGGCGTCATCTATGTTGAAAAAAGAAGCAACATGAGTGACTATTAAAATAATCTAATCGTGGATATTTCCACGATCGGTGGACGAACATTTCGGCACGTACAACTTGTGTTGTTTTGATGAAGCCATCTCACAGTTCAAATATTATTCAGTTAACTTATGAGTGTGCACTATAAATACGACTATGAATGGTCATAGTGCTAGACGGTTGGCATATCAGCTTCAGGTGTACATTATATATTATGTAATTATATATATATATATATATATATATATATATATATATATATATATATATATATATATATATAATCGCACGTCTGGATTATATATATATATATCAAATTTTGCCATAATTGTATATTGTACGCAACATTTTAATTCATATTCAAATTCATTTTCTATTTCATTTTCTATATGTACGTGTCGAAAAATACCAACCTTCTACTTTGCGAAACAACGTGTTAAAGTCGTTGTTTGGAAGATCTTCGTAGATAATGTGCACTTGCTGATTCTCTCCATACGTTTGCTGAACCCAGTCTGTAACGTATGTAGCAGTGTCTGCACATTGTATGACATAATCAGTTATGACTCAAACAGTGTTCTCTTTGCTGGATACAAATAAAAGGTATGTCTGCGGATTGATCGCCGATTAAAAGAACTGTTTTATGCTTGGACTACACGCATAAATCACTACATTCAGAGTGCGCATGCGTGAGGTTACAAACAACTTGACAACGGCTCCGCACATTTTTCTAACAAAGACATATTTACACTAAAGATCGGAATCTAGAACATCCACCAGCAATTGGGAATGTTCTACTAAACATACCTTGCCAACCAGAAATGTGTGACAACGCTGCAATAACTGCTAAAACTACTTTGAAACGTCCCGCGGATTTCCCGCCAAGCTGCGATCTTGGATAAACATAAACAACGATCATCGAAGAAGCCACGAACCCAACCTACTAAACAGCTAAGTAACATCTAATATTGCTAGCTAAACCCAAATATGCAATCAAAATTATTTACTAGCCAAGCCGATATACAACTATTAATGTTAAATACATAAATAACGTAATCCAATACAGAATAACAACAGATAAAACCGCGCGAAACAAAATCATCCCCAAACCAACTCAGTCAAGCGTCACATAAACTGTTATGCCTACACAACTTTCAACCATTAAATAAAGAATTTATTTATACACACATGAAGTCAGAATCCATACACAATATTAATACATTCTAAGCCAACTCATAAACCGGTGTATTCTCCCAAACATAAATAACACACACAAAAAAGACTTGATAATTCAATAAACTTTCTACTAACAGGCTTTTTCACCAAGACGCTCTTTTGCCCAGTGTTGCCCTGGGGCCCACCGAGGGCGAAGACCTGCATTTCCACCGCACTGCACAAAGCGTCTTGGACCTCCTTCACACATTTTGTCTAGAAATTAGTACTTAAACCTTTAGACGGGAATTTTTTTAACCATTCATACTTTTTAATATTACTTTTATTATATTTATCTTATTGTATTTATTTTATCACCTCACGGCTTTAATTGTGTATATTATAGTGTGCATATATCTTACTTTGTAGTCTTTTAAGTGTAAGCGTGTTTAAGTGTGTGCTTATTTAATTATTCATATTTATTTATTTATTTATATCGTTTTATAGACCACAAGTGTGTGCGTATCTATTTATTTATTACACATTTTTATTGACTATTAACCATTATCATATAAGCTGGTGATATGGCTGGTTCTTTGCATAATACCCGCTCAAGATGCGCCTTCAAATATTCTTTGTTCATGATTGCATGTCTGTACGCCAACTGTAGACTTAATCACCAACTGAAGTGCTCTCATAACAACATAACCGAGACCGACCACATAGACAACAAAACCAGTAAAGGAAACACATATTCTATCACATCACACTACATATACAGTCCCATCTGGAATACTATCGCACAGCTAAAATGTCTGAGATCAAACAGTTCTACTAGATTACCTACCACTCCACCACCATACAGACCCAGGTCAAACAAGACAGCAACTACATTCACCCTACTTTTGTGCATCATCCTATCAGGAGACATCCAACTAAATCCAGGCCCCATCTCCGAAGATACCGAAATCCTGACCACTAATCATGTTGACCCTACACGATCTAACAGCCTCATTGACAGAACAAACACAAATGACACATCCCAAACCTATGATCTAACCTTTGGACCGAACCCCCAAAATACTTCAACCCCTGAACGTAGCAAGAAAACCAAACGAAACACACTTAACGCAATCCTGATCAATACCAACAGCATCAAAAGCATCACCAAGACAACCCAATTAAAAACAACCATCCAGTCAAATAATCCAGACATCATGTTCCTAGTTGAAACCAAAATAGACGAAAACTACCCTACCTACTCATTCCTACCACCCAACTATAACGCCATCCGAAAAGGCAGAAGCATCCATGGAGGTGGTGTCCTCATAGCCTTTCGAGATGACATTGTTGCCGAGCCACTTACCAACCTAAACTCAAACTGTGAAATAGTGTGGACAAAAGTTCATTTTACAAGAAATAAATCCATTTACTTTGCCAGCTACTACCGACCCCCCAATGACCATCTCCAATCACTTGAAGCCCTGCACGAATCTCTGACAAAACTATACAGAACACAGAAAACCCCACCAAATGTAGTCATAGCAGGAGACTTCAACCTTCCCGATATCAACTGGAGTAAACAGCAAATCACTAACAACAGAACAGCCAGCAAACACAATAAACTTCTTGAAATCATTAATGAATTTGGCCTGCAAAACATGATGAACAATCCCACACGAATTGACTCTGGCAATATCCTTGATCTTATACTCACCTCAAACCCATAAATAATCGTAAATACTCACACCACCCCTGGAATGAGTGACCACGAAGCTGTGACCTTTAATGTAAACCTAAACCCTGTCCGTAACAGAAAACCACCACACAAAATCTTCCAATATAAATCTGCAAACTGGGATAAACTCAAGGATGATATAAATCAACTATTAACAACATACTTCCACAGGAACCCAAACTCAAGAGACATAAATGAAAATTGGAACTTCTTCAGGAATAATCTTACTTCATTAGTTGACCGCAATATTCCTAGCCGAAACACCAAAGCAAAAGCGCACCTCCCCTGGATTACACGTGAAATAATAAGAATGCAAAGAAAACGCAACAAAAGCCACAAAAAAGCAAAACAAACTGGACGAAACAGTGACTGGGAAAAGTTTAGGCAACTCCGAAGACAAGCCAGCAAAGCTGCAGCCAAATCCTACTCAGACTACCTAAATAACCACATTGGAGAAAGTCTAAAAACAAACCCAAAACAATTCTGGTCATTCATGAAAGTAAACAAACGTGAATGCATTGGCATCCCTACTTTGCAAACAAATGGCCAAATAATCACAAATGATCGCGACAATGCAAATACCCTTAACAACCATTTCAGCTCCGTGTTCACCCAAGAAATCTACCCCATCCCCAAACTATCTCCATCCGTCTACTCCGATATCCCCTTCCTCGAAATTGGGATAGACGGAGAAGTCAAGCAACTGAAAAATATAAATCAAAATAAAGCTACAGGCCCAGATGAATTACCTGCTAGGGTCCTCAAAGAGGCTGCAGCAGAAATAGCCCCAATTATCACACAAATTTTTCAGCAGTCATACAACACTTCCAAACTTCCAGATGACTGGCTCCAGGCACTAGTAACACCAATACACAAAAAGAGCCTCAAATCAGACCCTGCCAATTACAGACCCATTTCATTAACATGCATCCTCTGCAAAGTGATGGAGCACATTATCCTTAGCAACATGTGGAAACACTTACACAAACACAACATCCTCCTCCACTTTCAACATGGTTTCCAGTCAGGGCTGTCTTGTGAGTCCCAACTCATCGAGACAGTCCATGACTGGATAACAGCTATGGATAACAAGTCACAGATAGATGTCATCATGCTTGATGTCGCCAAAGCCTTTGACAAAGTCCCTCATAAACGCCTCCTATCAAAATTAGCCTTCTATGGAATAACTGGAAACACAAAAAACTGGATAAAATCATTTCTTTCACACCGAAAACAGAGAGTTTCAGTCAACGGCGCCCTGTCGGATAATACATGTGTTACATCTGGAGTACTACAGGGCTCAGTCCTAGGACCAGTTCTTTTTCTGCTATAAATAAATGACATAAACAACAACATTCAATCTCCAATACGGCTCTTTGCTGATGACAGCATCATCTATCGCATAATCAAATCTGAAACAGATAACAACATCCTCCAATCTGACCTGATCCAACTACAAACATGGTCCAACAAATGGCAAATGGAGTTTAACATCCCCAAATGTGTGCACCTCCCAATAACAAACAAAACCAAACCCAGACTACATTCGTATTCCCTCTGTGGTGTGCCACTCTCCACAGTCTCCAGCCACCCATATCTTGGAATAAAATTAGATACTAAACTAACCTGGGCGAATCACATCACTGACATAGCTTCCAAATCATCAAAAGTTTTAGGTATGATCAAACGAACCCTCGGACCATGCAAACCTGATGAAAAAGAAACTGCTTATAACATGCTAGTCCGACCAAAACTTGAATATGCCTCTCCTATATGGAATCCACACACCACTACCCAAACTAAACATCTTGAAAAGGTACAGCACTGTGCAGCCAGATTTGTCAAAAACAACCATCGACGCCAAACAGCCACAACAGACCTAATAGCCACCATTGGATGGCCCACTCTTGAGCGACGCAGGATTATCAAACAAGCAATGACATTTTACAAAATTGTTAATAACATAATCAACATCACACCACCACCGGGCCTACTAAAACCATCAAAAAACCGTGGCCATTACTTCGCCACCAGGTGCCGCATCAACACTGCAGTGTTCTCCTTTTACCCCCGTGCAATTCGCATCTGGAATATGATCCCACCACACATTACTGCAATAGAAAATACTATAGCTTTTCAAGCAGCAATAATGAACCTCCCCTTCCCAAACTGTATCATCCATTCTCTTAAACTACGTTTGTGCATGCAATTACAGACATCTTCACTTGTTCGATCAAAGTGTGGCTTGAGCTTGTCTGGAGGAGAACAAATGCACAGGCGCCATTGTGAAGAAGGAGGTATTCAGTTGTGAATTGCTTTGATCGTAGTTAATATTTGCTATCATCGCTGCTATCCAAACCTCTGTGAGTAGTCTGGGGGACACAACCCACCTAGACTATCTCTCTGTATACGTTAATACAGTCTGGGGGAAACAACCCACCAAGACTATCTCTCTGTGTACGTTAATACAGTCTGGGGGACACAACCCACCTAGACTTTCTCTCTGTGTACGTTAATACAGTCTGGGTGACACAACCCACCTAGACTATCTCTCTGTGTACGTTAATACAGTCTGGGGGACACAACCCACCTAGACTATCTCTCTGTGTACGTTAATACAGTCTGGGGGACACAACCCACCTAGACTATCTCTCTGTGTACGTTAATA
>JAODUO010002732.1:0-19149 GCA_025642075.2 Ridgeia piscesae
TTGCCAGTTTATCCAAATACACTCAGCGTTTTCTCGAATGAAGTTTTAAGGATAACAAATAAAGGGGGGTTTGTTTAGCAATCCTAATTCTTGTCGAAAATGGCACAAATTATACTTTGTTCTCATTCACATGGCGAAACCCCAAGTTGTCAATGTTTTCCCCACCTATGGATGCAAATAAAAGTTTGGGCAGTACTTTTAACATTCGTACTGCTGAGCTTCACGATACTAAAAAAAGGGTTCCGTTCAAATGTTGGCACTCTACTCTCTGCGATATGGAACCCTAAAACATGGTAACGGCGAGGCGATGCCATACACGACGTTCGTTCGCATAAAGATTTACTCTGTAGTGTAATACTCTTTGTAGGGCGTACAATTTGTGTAGCCAGCTCAATATCAATGATGATATGATGCGACTATTGCCTCTTAGTTGCTTTGCGTTTTGGGTTTTTAAACAAACGCAAAACCCCAGGAAGTAAAGGGGGCCCCCCCCGCACGCAAACCCCCCCCCTTAGGATACATATCGTAATTGTCTGGGTAGTTTGGAAAAACTATTTCTTTTTTCGTATGGCATTTCGCCATGACTGCAATGTCTAGGTTTTGGCTTCCTGTTTGTCGGCATAGCGCTCATGGCATTGCCAAAGACCTGGCTAGTTGGCATTGATCACTGTAGCGTATGTGATTGTTTCCATGGCAATGTTTCAAAATATGAAGCCGGTCTACGCTACTACCTAGGTACAAATTTGTGTGCCGAGAAATGTGTGATTGCAATAAACATTGGTCCAAATCATCGAATGATCTCTACACTTGTTTCAAATGTGACCCCGTGAGTTAAAAAATTTGCAAAGAATAGGCACTTGTGTGGGTTGCCTTCGCCTGTTGCTTCCTCAGCGTACTGTTTCCCGTCGAGATTAGTGTGTTGTGCTTGGTGTCATGACGGGCAAGGAGTCACCTACTCAACTGTATTGAGTTGGCGTGTGTGTGTGTGTGTGTGTGTGTGTGTGGGGGGTGTGTGTGGGGTGTGGTGTGGGTTGGTGTGTGGTTTGTGTGTGTGTGTGGCGCGCGCGATAACGTGTGTGACATTCGCGCGAATGATGCTGATGCATATTAATGTTAAGATATTTACTGCGATGGATATCGGCCTCTTACACAAGTTTCGTTTCGTGTGCCTTATTTTAGCATCATATTTTGACATAACTTAATTTGATATACATAATTAATGTAGCTAAGTTGTCTTGGTGCAACAGAACTCGCTCACAAGGTGATGTGTATTTTGAACTTTACTGGATAGTTGGCTGGCCCTTTTTTCCATGCACCCAATTTACTTCGTTATACTATAAGTAAAGCACATTCGGTGAAACACGTAAAACTGGGAGACATTGCTAGGCCCCAAAAAGCACCACTTGAAGTGGTTGCTAGGAAATTATTCGAAGCTTAAACCATCTTCATTATATCAGTTCTGATCAGTCATATAGCGTGAGAAATAGCTGGAACAATCGTCTAAGTAAAACGTTTCGAATGTGTTCTCATTTTTGTGAGAACTGTAACATTCAAACTAATGTTTCATTCGCACTTGTTATGATAGATATATTCATGTCAAGCTATCATTATTTTCCGGTTATTTAAAAATTTCACTCGTTAAAAACAAAATTCAACCCCCTCGAATGACTTTCCGCGTCGCCAGACTTCCCTATTCCCAGGCATCGGTGCCGGGTTTGGCCATGTGTTTGTATCTTCCCAGGCGTAGAACCTGAGGAAAAAAAATAAAAAAGCGTTACAATTGGGAGGTGATTTCAAGTTTAAAAAAACGAACTTTCACATGCCTAAACCCTTCAAACGGGGCCCAAAAGGTTGTAGGATCGAGACAAAAAAAACTGGATTTTGCCAGATTGGTGCGCGGCACAGAAATCCCCGGGGGATTTCTTACTGCAATAAGAAACCCCCATTTTCGTTTCTGGGGCGTCAGATTTAAGATGGGACGCCGTTGATTTAAAATGAGGGGATTTTTCCCCTCTACTTCTTTCAATGATACCCGCGCGGGGGTTTTACATGTACACGCATAGACTACCATTTTTACGGGCCCGTGGAAAGGTACTTTTTATGTACGATGCATGTTTAAAAGCGTGGCAATTTCCCCAACAATTCAGATCTGTCCACGATTTTTTTTGCAGGTCCCGGGGCCCGGTTTAAAGGCCCTGGCGCCATTTTTGGGAAACTACACTCAGGCCTTTCTCCGTAAGAATTTTAATGTATGAACAAAAGAGATGGTTTTTTATCTACGCAAGGCCCTGTCGAAAATGGCACAGAATTTATACTCTTGTTCTCATTCACATGGCGCATTGCATTTTCGATAGTTGTCAATGTTTCCTCAAGCTTTTCCCCCTATGCGTATGCAAATAAAGTTTGGGCAGTATCTAATTTAACATTCGTACTGCTGAGCTTCACGATACTAAACTTAACGAAGAAGTTCCGTTCAAAGTTTGGCACTCTACTCTCTGGTATGGAAACTCAAAAACATGTCCCCTTCCCATAAAGATTTACTCTGTAGTGTAATACTCTTTGTAGGGCGTACAATTTGTGTAGCCAGCTCAATATCAATGATGATATGATGCGACTATTGCCTCTTAGTTGCTTTGCGATTTGGTTTTCATACTGAACTTGCGAAATGTCTCTCTTTCGTTTCAGGTCTTCCTATTTGAGTCCGAATGTGAGCGACACAACACATCTCAGAAACGACGCGACAGAAGTGGTGCACCGCACGCAAGTCTAGGATATCATATCGTAATTGTCTGGGTAGTTTGGAAAAACTATTTCTTTTTTCGTATGGCATTTCGCCATGACTGCAATGTCTAGGTTTTGGCGTTACCTGTTTGTCGGCATAGCGCTCATGGCATTGCCAAAGACCCTTTTTTGGCCCTTTTTTTTTTGCAAAAAATTGGGGATCACCCGGGAAAAGGGGGGGGGTAAAAAGGGGAAAAATTGTTTCTACACTTGTTTCAAATGTGACCCCGTGAGTTAAACAATTGCAAAGAATAGGCACTTTTTTGTTTGTGTTGTTTCAGCGTACGTTTCCCCCGGGGCGACGGGCAAAGGGGTCACCTACTCCGTCTGATTTTGGGTTGGGTGGTGGTGTTTGTGTGTGTGGATGTGGTGTGGTGTGGTGTGTGTGTGGTGTGGTGTTTTGGGGGGGGGTGTGTTTTTGGGTTTTTTTTTTGGGGGCGGCGTGGGCCGCGCGAATGATGCTGATGCAATTAATTTTTAAAATATTTACTGCGATGGATATCGGCCTCTTACACAAGTTTCGTTTCGTGTGCCTTATTTTAGCATCATATTTTGACATAACTTAATTTGATATACATAATTAATGTAGCTTTTTCTTTGCAACAGAAACTCGCTCACAAGGTGATGTGTATTTGGGGAACTTTACTGGATAGTTGGCTGCTTTGCCTTTTTGCACCCAATTTACTTCGTTATACTATAAGTAAAGCACATTCGGTGAAACACGTAAAACTGGCAGACATTGCTAGGCCCCAAAAAGCACCACTTGAAGTGGTTGCTAGGAAATTATTCGAAGCTTAAACCATCTTCATTATATCAGTTCTGATAGTCATATAGCGTGAGAAATAGCTGGAACAATCGTCTAAGTAAAACGTTTCGAATGTGTTCTCATTTTTGTGAGAACTGTAACATTCAAACTAATGTCCCTTCGCACTTGTTATGATAGATATATTCATGTCAAGCTATCATTGATTTTCCGGTTATATTGCACGAAATGGCTACACTCGTTAAAAACAAGACTTCACCCACTGTCGAATGACTGTTCCGCGTCGCCAGACTTCACATTTCGGGCCTGGTAGGTCAGTACTGGTGCCAGAAGTTGTCGGCCATGTGTCTCTGTATCTTCACCAGGCGTAGACACCTGAGGAAAAACAATAAAAGAGCGTTACAATGTGCACGGTGATTAACAATGTTGAAACCAGTAAGAAAAAAGCCCCCCCCCTTCGGGCTGCGCCCCGGGGCAACAAAAAAAAATTTGGGGCCGGGGGAAACCGGAAGAGGCATTTCTACTGTGACGTCACGACAATACGCAAACGCGCCATTTTCGTTTCTGGCGACGTCAGATTTCAAGATGGCGACGCCGTTGATTTAGGCAAACTGAGGGGGACCGCTTTCTCCCGTCTACTTCTTTCAATGTATGCACCCTGCGCGTGGTTATCATGTACACGCATAGGGCTACCTGTTATTATGGTACAGCGGCCTGTGCGACATTCGCGTACTTTTTATGTACGATGCATGTTAATATGCGTGGCATATAGCACCGATTAGATTCAACAATGTCAGACTCTGTCCATCGATTTTTATATCAAGTATATCAGGTCTGCTGCGGCGTCCGCGCGTATTAAACCCGGCCCGTCGGCTTGCCAGTTTGATGCGCTAACCACTACACTACACGCGCCTTTCTCTCGTAATGAAGTTTTAAGTGTATGAACAAATGAGATGGGTTTGCTATCTACGCAAGTGCCTAATTCTTGTCGAAAATGGCACAGAATTCATACTCTTGTTCTCATTCACATGGCGCATTGCACTTTTCGATCAGTTGTCAATGTTTCCTCAAGCTTTCCACCTATGCGTATGCAAATAGAAGTTTGGGCAGTATCTAATTTAACATTCGTACTGCTGAGCTTCACGATACTAAACTTAACGACAGAAGTTCCGTTCAAAATGTTGGCACTCTACTCTCTGCGATATGGAACACTAAAACATGGTAACGGCGAGGCGATGCCATACACGACGTTCGTTCCCATAAAGATTTACTCTGTAGTGTAATACTCTTTGTAGGGCGTACAATTTGTGTAGCCAGCTCAATATCAATGATGATATGATGCGACTATTGCCTCTTAGTTGCTTTGCGATTTGGTTTTCATACTGAACTTGCGAAATGTCTGCTCTTTCGTTTCAGGTCTTCCTATTTGAGTCCGAAGTGTGAGCGACACAACACATCTCAGAACACGAAGCGACAGAAGTGGTGCACCGCACGCAAGTCTAGGATACCATATCGTAATTGTCTGGGTAGTTTGGAAAAACTATTTCTTTTTTCGTATGGCATTTCGCCATGACTGCAATGTCTAGGTTTTGGCTTTCCCTGTTTGTCGGCATAGCGCTCATGGCATTGCCAAAGACCTGGCTAGTTGGCATAGATCACTGTAGCGTATGTGATTGTTTCCATGGCAATGTTTCAAAATATGAAGCCGGTCTACGCTACTACCTAGGTACAAATTTGTGTGCCGAGAAATGTGTGATTGCAATAAACATTGGTCGCAAATCATCGAATGATCTCTACACTTGTTTCAAATGTGACCCCGTGAGTTAAACAATTGCAAAGAATGAGGCACTTGTGTAGGTTGCCTTCGCCTGTTGCTTCCTCAGCGTACTGTTTCCCGTCGAGATTAGTGTGTTGTGCTTGGTGTCATGACGGGCAAGGAGTCACCTACTCAACTGTATTGAGTTGGTGTGTGTGTGTGTGTGTGTGTGTGTGTGTGTGTGTGTGTGTGTGTGTGTGTGTGTGTGTGTGTGTGTGTGTGTTGGTGTGTGTGTTTGTGTGTGTGTGTGTGCGCGCGCGCGATAACGTGTGTGACATTCGCGCGAATGATGCTGATGCATATTAATTTTAAGATATTTACTGCGATGCGATATCGGCCTCTTACACAAGTTTCGTTTCGTGTGCCTTATTTTAGCATCATATTTTGACATAACTTAATTTGATATACAGTAATTAATGTAGCTAAGTTGTCTTGGTGCAACAGAAGCTCGCTCACAAGGTGATGTGTATTGCTGAACATGTTACTGGCATAGTTGGCTGCTTTGCTCTTTATCCATGCACCCAATTTACTTCGTTACTACAAGTAGAGCACATTCGGGGAAACATGTAAAACTGGCAGACATTGCTAGGCCCCAAAAAGCACCACTTGAAGTGGTTGCTAGGAAATTATTCGAAGCTTAAACCATCTTCATTATATCAGTTCTGATTAGTCATATAGCGTGAGAAATAGCTGGAACAATCGTCTAAGTAAAACGTTTCGAATGTGTTCTCATTTTTGTGAGAACTGTAACATTCAAACTAATGTTTCATTCGCACTTGTTATGATAGATATATTCATGTCAAGCTATCATTGATTTTCCTGGTTATATTGCACGAAATGGCTACACTCGTTAAAAACAAGACTTCACCCACTGTCGAATGACTGTTCCGCGTCGCCAGACTTCACATATTCGGGCCTGGTAGGTCAGTACTGGTGCCAGAAGTTGTCGGCCATGTGTCTCTGTATCTTCACCAGGCGTAGACACCTGAGGAAAAACAATAAAAGAGCGTTACAATGTGTGCCGCGCAGCCGAATGCTGGCAAGATATACCAGTTTCTTTAATGCAATCTCGATCGCATCACTGTGGGATTTACGCATTTGACGCCAGTAGGTGAAGGGATGTAGGCATGTGTAAGAATTGCGTCTACTGGTTTCAACATTGTTAATCACCGTGCACATTGTAACGCTCTTTTATTGTTTTTCCTCAGGTGTCTACGCCTGGTGAAGATACAGAGACACATGGCCGACAACTTCTGGCACCAGTACTGACCTACCAGGCCCGAATATGTGAAGTCTGGCGACGCGGAACAGTCATTCGACAGTGGGTGAAGTCTTGTTTTTAACGAGTGTAGCCATTTCGTGCAATATAACCAGGAAAATCAATGATAGCTTGACATGAATATATCTATCATAACAAGTGCGAATGAAACATTAGTTTGAATGTTACAGTTCTCACAAAAATGAGAACACATTCGAAACGTTTTACTTAGACGATTGTTCCAGCTATTTCTCACGCTATATGACTAATCAGAACTGATATAATGAAGATGGTTTAAGCTTCGAATAATTTCCTAGCAACCACTTCAAGTGGTGCTTTTTGGGGCCTAGCAATGTCTGCCAGTTTTACGTGTTTCACCGAATGTGCTTTACTTATAGTATAACGAAGTAAATTGGGTGCATGGATAAAGAGCAAAGCAGCCAACTATGCCAGTAACATGTTCACCAATACACATCACCTTGTGAGCGAGCTTCTGTTGCACCAAGACAACTTAGCTACATTAATTACTGTATATCAAATTAAGTTATGTCAAAATATGATGCTAAAATAAGGCACACGAAACGAAACTTGTGTAAGAGGCCGATATCGCATCGCAGTAAATATCTTAAAATTAATATGCATCAGCATCATTCGCGCGAATGTCACACACGTTATCGCGCGCGCGCACACACACACACAAACACACACACCAACACACACACACACCTACACACAAACACACACACACACACACACACACACACACACACACACACACACACACACACACACACGCCAACTCAATACAGTTGAGTAGGTGACTCCTTGCCCGTCATGACACCAAGCACAACACACTAATCTCGACGGGAAACAGTACGCTGAGGAAGCAACAGGCGAAGGCAACCTACACAAGTGCCTCATTCTTTGCAATTGTTTAACTCACGGGGTCACATTTGAAACAAGTGTAGAGATCATTCGATGATTTGCGACCAATGTTTATTGCAATCACACATTTCTCGGCACACAAATTTGTACCTAGGTAGTAGCGTAGACCGGCTTCATATTTTGAAACATTGCCATGGAAACAATCACATACGCTACAGTGATCTATGCCAACTAGCCAGGTCTTTGGCAATGCCATGAGCGCTATGCCGACAAACAGGGAAAGCCAAAACCTAGACATTGCAGTCATGGCGAAATGCCATACGAAAAAAGAAATAGTTTTTCCAAACTACCCAGACAATTACGATATGGTATCCTAGACTTGCGTGCGGTGCACCACTTCTGTCGCTTCGTGTTCTGAGATGTGTTGTGTCGCTCACACTTCGGACTCAAATAGGAAGACCTGAAACGAAAGAGCAGACATTTCGCAAGTTCAGTATGAAAACCAAATCGCAAAGCAACTAAGAGGCAATAGTCGCATCATATCATCATTGATATTGAGCTGGCTACACAAATTGTACGCCCTACAAAGAGTATTACACTACAGAGTAAATCTTTATGGGAACGAACGTCGTGTATGGCATCGCCTCGCCGTTACCATGTTTTAGTGTTCCATATCGCAGAGAGTAGAGTGCCAACATTTTGAACGGAACTTCTGTCGTTAAGTTTAGTATCGTGAAGCTCAGCAGTACGAATGTTAAATTAGATACTGCCCAAACTTCTATTTGCATACACATAGGTGGAAAGCTTGAGGAAACATTGACAACTGATCGAAAAGTGCAATGCGCCATGTGAATGAGAACAAGAGTATGAATTCTGTGCCATTTTCGACAAGAATTAGGCACTTGCGTAGATAGCAAACCCATCTCATTTGTTCATACACTTAAAACTTTATTACGAGAGAAAGGCGCGTGTAGTGTAGTGGTTAGCGCATCAAACTGGCAAGCCGACGGGCCGGGTTTAATACGCGCGGACGCCGCAGCAGACCTGATATACTTGATATAAAAATCGATGGACAGAGTCTGACATTGTTGAATCTAATCGGTGCTATATGCCACGCATATTAACATGCATCGTACATAAAAAGTACGCGAATGTCGCACAGGCCGCTGTACCATAATAACACGGTAGTCCTATGCGTGTACATGATAACCACGCGCAGGGTGCATACATTGAAAGAAGTAGACGGGAGAAAGCGGTCCCCCTCAGTTTGCCTAAATCAACGGCGTCGCCATCTTGAAATCTGACGTCGCCAGAAACGAAAATGGCGCGTTTGCTATTGTCGTGACGTCACAGTAGAAATGCCTCTTCCGGTTTGCCGCCTTTCTGTGCCGCGCAGCCGAATGCTGGCAAGAATACCAGTTGCTTTAATGCAATCTCGATCGCATCACTGTGGGATTTACGCATTTGACGCCAGTAGGTGAAGGGATGTAGGCATGTGTAAGAATTGCGTCTACTGGTTTCAACATTGTTAATCACCGTGCACATTGTAACGCTCTTTTATTGTTTTTCCTCAGGTGTCTACGCTGGTGAATCAGAGACACATGGCCGACAACTTCTGGCACCAGTACTGACCTACCAGGCCCGAATATGTGAAGTCTGGCGACGCGGAACAGTCATTCGACAGTGGGTGAAGTCTTGTTTTTAACGAGTGTAGCCATTTCGTGCAATATAACCAGGAAAATCAATGATAGCTTGACATGAATATATCTATCATAACAAGTGCGAATGAAACATTAGTTTGAATGTTACAGTTCTCACAAAAATGAGAACACATTCGAAACGTTTTACTTAGACGATTGTTCCAGCTATTTCTCACGCTATATGACTGATCAGAACTGATATAATGAAGATGGTTTAAGCTTCGAATAATTTCCTAGCAACCACTTCAAGTGGTGCTTTTTGGGGCCTAGCAATGTCTGCCAGTTTTACGTGTTTCACCGAATGTGCTTTACTTATAGTATAACGAAGTAAATTGGGTGCATGGATAAAGAGCAAAGCAGCCAACTATGCCAGTAACATGTTCACCAATACACATCACCTTGTGAGCGAGTTCTGTTGCACCAAGACAACTTAGCTACATTAATTACTGTATATCAAATTAAGTTATGTCAAAATATGATGCTAAAATAAGGCACACGAAACGAAACTTGTGTAAGAGGCCGATATCCATCGCAGTAAATATCTTAACATTAATATGCATCAGCATCATTCGCGCGAATGTCACACACGTTATCGCGCGCGCGCACACACACACACACCACACCACACACCACACACACCACACACACACACACAACACACACACACACACACACACACACACACGCCAACTCAATACAGTTGAGTAGGTGACTCCTTGCCCGTCATGACACCAAGCACAACACACTAATCTCGACGGGAAACAGTACGCTGAGGAAGCAACAGGCGAAGGCAACCTACACAAGTGCCTCATTCTTTGCAATTGTTTAACTCACGGGGTCACATTTGAAACAAGTGTAGAGATCATTCGATGATTTGCGACCAATGTTTATTGCAATCACACATTTCTCGGCACACAAATTTGTACCTAGGTAGTAGCGTAGACCGGCTTCATATTTTGAAACATTGCCATGGAAACAATCACATACGCTACAGTGATCAATGCCAACTAGCCAGGTCTTTGGCAATGCCATGAGCGCTATGCCGACAAACAGGAAGCCAAAACCTAGACATTGCAGTCATGGCGAAATGCCATACGAAAAATGAAATAGTTTTTCCAAACTACCCAGACAATTACGATATGGTATCCTAGACTTGCGTGCGGTGCACCACTTTTGTCGCGTCGTGTTCTGAGATGTGTTGTGTCGCTCACACTTCGGACTCAAATAGGAAGACCTGAAACGAAAGAGCAGACATTTCGCAAGTTCAGTATGAAAACCAAATCGCAAAGCAACTAAGAGGCAATAGTCGCATCATATCATCATTGATATTGAGCTGGCTACACAAATTGTACGCCCTACAAAGAGTATTACACTACAGAGTAAATCTTTATGCGAACGAACGTCGTGTATGGCATCGCCTCGCCGTTACCATGTTTTAGGGTTCCATATCGCAGAGAGTAGAGTGCCAACACTTTGAACGGAACTTCTGTCGTTAAGTTTAGTATCGTGAAGCTCAGCAGTACGAATGTTAAATTAGATACTGCCCAAACTTCTATTTGCATACGCATAGGTGGAAAGCTTGAGGAAACATTGACAACTGATCGAAAAGTGCAATGCGCCATGTGAATGAGAACAAGAGTATGAATTCTGTGCCATTTTCGACAAGAATTAGGCACTTGCGTAGATAGCAAACCCATCTCATTTGTTCATACACTTAAAACTTCATTACGAGAGAAAGGCGCGTGTAGTGTAGTGGTTAGCGCATCAAACTGGCAAGCCGACGGGCCGGGTTTAATACGCGCGGACGCCGCACAGCCTGATATACTTGATATAAAAATCGATGGACAGAGTCTGACATTGTTGAATCTAATCGGTGCTATATGCCACGCATATTAACTGCATCGTACATAAAAAGTACGCGAATGTCGCACAGGCCGTGTACATAATAAACAGTAGTCCTATGCGTGTCTGATAACCACGCGCAGGGTGCATACATTGAAAGAAGTAGACGGGGAAAGCGGTCCCACTAGTTTGCCTAAATCAACGGCGTCGCCATCTTGAAATCTGACGTCGCCAGAAACGAAAATGGGGGTTTGCGTATTGTCGTGACGTCACAGTAGGAATGCCTCTTCCGGTTTGCCGCCATTTCTTGCCGCGCAGCCGAATGCTGGCAAGAGATACCAGTTTCTTTAATGCAATCTCGATCGCATCACTGTGGGATTTACGCATTTGACGCCAGTAGGTGAAGGGATGTAGGCATGTGTAAGAATTGCGTCTACTGGTTTCAACATTGTTAATCACCGTGCACATTGTAACGCTCTTTTATTGTTTTTCCTCAGGTGTCTACGCCTGGTGAAGATACAGAGACACATGGCCGACACTTCTGGCCGTACTGACTACCAGGCCCGAATATGTGAAGTCTGGCGACGCGGAACAGTCATTCGACAGTGGGTGAAGTCTTGTTTTTAACGAGTGTAGCCATTTCGTGCAATATAACCAGGAAAATCAATGATAGCTTGACATGAATATATCTATCATAACAAGTGCGAATGAAACATTAGTTTGAATGTTACAGTTCTCACAAAAATGAGAACACATTCGAAACGTTTTACTTAGACGATTGTTCCAGCTATTTCTCACGCTATATGACTGATCAGAACTGATATAATGAAGATGGTTTAAGCTTCGAATAATTTCCTAGCAACCACTTCAAGTGGTGCTTTTTGGGGCCTAGCAATGTCTGCCAGTTTTACGTGTTTCACCGAATGTGCTTTACTTATAGTATAACGAAGTAAATTGGGTGCATGGATAAAGAGCAAAGCAGCCAACTATGCCAGTAACATGTTCACCAATACACATCACCTTGTGAGCGAGCTTCTGTTGCACCAAGACAACTTAGCTACATTAATTACTGTATATCAAATTAAGTTATGTCAAAATATGATGCTAAAATAAGGCACACGAAACGAAACTTGTGTAAGAGGCGATATCGATCGCAGTAAATATCTTAACATTAATATGCTAGCATCATTGCCGATGTCACACGTTATCGCGCGCGCAGCCACACACACACACACACCACCAACACACACACGCACACACACACACAACCACACACACACACGAGCCAGCACACACACACCACACACACACACAACCACGACACACACACACACACACACACACACACACGCCAACTCAATACTGAGTAGGTGACTCCTTGCCCGTCATGACACCAAGCACAACACACTAATCTCGACGGGAAACAGTACGCTGAGGAAGCAACAGGCGAAGGCAATCTACACAAGTGCCTCATTCTTTGCAATTGTTTAACTCACGGGGTCACATTTGAAACAAGTGTAGAGATCATTCGATGATTTGCGACCAATGTTTATTGCAATCACACATTTCTCGGCACACAAATTTGTACCTAGGTAGTAGCGTAGACCGGCTTCATATTTTGAAACATTGCCATGGAAACAATCACATACGCTACAGTGATCAATGCCAACTAGCCAGGTCTTTGGCAATGCCATGAGCGCTATGCCGACAAACAGGTAACGCCAAAACCTAGACATTGCAGTCATGGCGAAATGCCATACGAAAAAAGAAATAGTTTTTCCAAACTACCCAGACAATTACGATATGATATCCTAGACTTGCGTGCGGTGCACCACTTCTGTCGCGTCGTGTTCTGAGATGTGTTGTGTCGCTCACACTTCGGACTCAAATAGGAAGACCTGAAACGAAGAGCATTTCGCAAGTTCAGTATGAAAACCAAATCGCAAAGCAACTAAAAATAGTCGCATCATATCATCAGGGGCTGGCCAATGTACGCCCACAAGAGTATTACACTACAGAGTAAATCTTTATGCGAACGAACGTCGTGTATGGCATCGCCTCGCCGTTACCATGTTTTAGTGTTCCATATCGCAGAGAGTAGAGTGCCAACATTTTGAACGGAACTTCTTCGTTAAGTTTAGTATCGTGAAGCTCAGCAGTACGAATGTTAAATTAGATACTGCCCAAACTTCTATTTGCATACGCATAGGTGGAAAGCTTGAGGAAACATTGACAACTGATCGAAAAGTGCAATGCGCCATGTGAATGAGAACAAGAGTATGAATTCTGTGCCATTTTCGACAGAATAGGACTTGCGTAGATAGCAAACCATCTCATTTGTTCATACACTTAAAACTTCATTACGAGAGAAAGGCGCGTGTAGTGTAGTGGTTAGCGCATCAAACTGGCAAGCCGACGGGCCGGGTTTAATACGCGCGGACGCCGCAGCAGACCTGATATACTTGATATAAAAATCGATGGACAGAGTCTGACATTGTTGAATCTAATCGGTGCTATATGCCACGCATATTAACATGCATCGTACATAAAAAGTACGCGAATAGTCGCACAGGCCGCTGTACCATAATAACACGGTAGTCCTATGCGTGTACATGATAACCACGCGCAGGGTGCATACATTGAAAGAAGTAGACGGGAATCAACGGCGTCGCCATCTTGAAATCTGACGTCGCCAGAAACGAAAATGGCGCGTTTGCTGTATTGTCGTGACGTCACAGTAGAAATGCCTCTTCCGGTTTGCCGCCATTTCTGTGCCGCGCAGCCGAATGCTGGCAAGAGATACCAGTTTCTTTAATGCAATCTCGATCGCATCCTGTGGGATTTACGCATTTGACGCCAGTAGGTGAAGGGATGTAGGCATGTGTAAGAATTGCGTCTACTGGTTTCAACATTGTTAATCACCGTGCACATTGTAACGCTCTTTTATTGTTTTTCCTCAGGTGTCTCGCCTGGTGAGATACAGAGAACATGGCCGACAACTTCTGGCACCAGTACTGACCTACCAGGCCCGAAATGTGAAGTCTGGCGACGCGGAACAGTCATTCGACAGTGGGTGAAGTCTTGTTTTTAACGAGTGTAGCCATTTCGTGCAATATAACCGGAAAATCAATGATAGCTTGACATGAATATATCTATCATAACAAGTGCGAATGAAACATTAGTTTGAATGTTACAGTTCTCACAAAAATGAGAACACATTCGAAACGTTTTACTTAGACGATTGTTCCAGCTATTTCTCACGCTATATGACTGATCAGAACTGATATAATGAAGATGGTTTAAGCTTCGAATAATTTCCTAGCAACCACTTCAAGTGGTGCTTTTTGGGGCCTAGCAATGTCTGCCAGTTTTACGTGTTTCACCGAATGTGCTTTACTTATAGTATAACGAAGTAAATTGGGTGCATGGATAAAGAGCAAAGCAGCCAACTATGCCAGTAACATGTTCACCAATACACATCACCTTGTGAGCGAGCTTCTGTTGCACCAAGACAACTTAGCTACATTAATTACTGTATATCAAATTAAGTTATGTCAAAATATGATGCTAAAATAAGGCACACGAAACGAAACTTGTGTAAGAGGCCGATATCGCATCGCAGTAAATATCTTAACATTAATATGCATCAGCATCATTCGCGCGAATGTCACACACGTTATCGCGCGCGCACACACACCACACACACACACACACACACACACACACACAACCACACACACACACACACACACACACACACACACACACACACACACACACACACACCCAACTCAATACAGTTGAGTAGGTGACTCCTTGCCCGTCATGACACCAAGCACAACACACTAATCTCGACGGGAAACAGTACGCTGAGGAAGCAACAGGCGAAGGCAACCTACACAAGTGCCTCATTCTTTGCAATTGTTTAACTCACGGGGTCACATTTGAAACAAGTGTAGAGATCATTCGATGATTTGCGACCAATGTTTATTGCAATCACACATTTCTCGGCACACAAATTTGTACCTAGGTAGTAGCGTAGACCGGCTTCATATTTTGAAACATTGCCATGGAAACAATCACATACGCTACAGTGATCAATGCCAACTAGCCAGGTCTTTGGCAATGCCATGAGCGCTATGCCGACAAACAGGTAACGCCAAAACCTAGACATTGCAGTCATGGCGAAATGCCATACGAAAAAAGAAATAGTTTTTCCAAACTACCCAGACAATTACGATATGATATCCTAGACTTGCGTGCGGTGCACCACTTCTGTCGCGTCGTGTTCTGAGATGTGTTGTGTCGCTCACACTTCGGACTCAAATAGGAAGACCTGAAACGAAAGAGCAGACATTTCGCAAGTTCAGTATGAAAACCAAATCGCAAAGCAACTAAGAGGCAATAGTCGCATCATATCATCATTGATATTGAGCTGGCTACACAAATTGTACGCCCTACAAAGAGTATTACACTACAGAGTAAATCTTTATGCGAACGAACGTCGTGTATGGCATCGCCTCGCCGTTACCATGTTTTAGGGTTCCATATCGCAGAGAGTAGAGTGCCAACATTTTGAACGGAACTTCTGTCGTTAAGTTTAGTATCGTGAAGCTCAGCAGTACGAATGTTAAATTAGATACTGCCCAAACTTCTATTTGCATACGCATAGGTGGAAAGCTTGAGGAAACATTGACAACTGATCGAAAAGTGCAATGCGCCATGTGAATGAGAACAAGAGTATGAATTCTGTGCCATTTTCGACAAGAATTAGGCACTTGCGTAGATAGCAAACCCATCTCATTTGTTCATACACTTAAAACTTCATTACGAGAGAAAGGCGCGTGTAGTGTAGTGGTTAGCGCATCAAACTGGCAAGCCGACGGGCCGGGTTTAATACGCGCGGACGCCGCAGCAGACCTGATATACTTGATATAAAAATCGATGGACAGAGTCTGACATTGTTGAATCTAATCGGTGCTATATGCCACGCATATTAACATGCATCGTACATAAAAAGTACGCGAATGTCGCACAGGCCGCTGTACCATAATAACACGGTAGTCCTATGCGTGTACATGATAACCACGCGCAGGGTGCATACATTGAAAGAAGTAGACGGGAGAAAGCGGTCCCCCTCAGTTTGCCTAAATCAACGGCGTCGCCATCTTGAAATCTGACGTCGCCAGAAACGAAAATGGCGCGTTTGCTGTATTGTCGTGACGTCACAGTAGAAATGCCTCTTCCGGTTTGCCGCCATTTCTGTGCCGCGCAGCCGAATGCTGGCAAGAGATACCAGTTTCTTTAATGCAATCTCGATCGCATCACTGTGGGATTTACGCATTTGACGCCAGTAGGTGAAGGGATGTAGGCATGTGTAAGAATTGCGTCTACTGGTTTCAACATTGTTAATCACCGTGCACATTGTAACGCTCTTTTATTGTTTTTCCTCAGGTGTCTACGCCTGGTGAAGATACAGAGACACATGGCCGACAACTTCTGGCACCAGTACTGACCTACAGGCCCGAATATGTGAAGTCTGGCGACGCGGAACAGTCATTCGACAGTGGGTGAAGTCTTGTTTTTAACGAGTGTAGCCATTTCGTGCAATATAACCAGGAAAATCAATGATAGCTTGACATGAATATATCTATCATAACAAGTGCGAATGAAACATTAGTTTGAATGTTACAGTTCTCACAAAAATGAGAACACATTCGAAACGTTTTACTTAGACGATTGTTCCAGCTATTTCTCACGCTATATGACTGATCAGAACTGATATAATGAAGATGGTTTAAGCTTCGAATAATTTCCTAGCAACCACTTCAAGTGGTGCTTTTTGGGGCCTAGCAATGTCTGCCAGTTTTACGTGTTTCACCGAATGTGCTTTACTTATAGTATAACGAAGTAAATTGGGTGCATGGATAAAGAGCAAAGCAGCCAACTATGCCAGTAACATGTTCACCAATACACATCACCTTGTGAGCGAGCTTCTGTTGCACCAAGACAACTTAGCTACATTAATTACTGTATATCAAATTAAGTTATGTCAAAATATGATGCTAAAATAAGGCACACGAAACGAAACTTGTGTAAGAGGCCGATATCGCATCGCAGTAAATATCTTAACATTAATATGCATCAGCATCATTCGCGCGAATGTCACACACGTTATCGCGCGCGCCACACACACACACAAACACACACACCACACACACACACCTACACACACACCAACACACACACACACACACACACACACACACACACACACACACACACACACACACACAGCCAACTCAATACAGTTGAGTAGGTGACTCCTTGCCCGTCATGACACCAAGCACAACACACTAATCTCGACGGGAAACAGTACGCTGAGGAAGCAACAGGCGAAGGCAACCTACACAAGTGCCTCATTCTTTGCAATTGTTTAACTCACGGGGTCACATTTGAAACAAGTGTAGAGATCATTCGATGATTTGCGACCAATGTTTATTGCAATCACACATTTCTCGGCACACAAATTTGTACCTAGGTAGTAGCGTAGACCGGCTTCATATTTTGAAACATTGCCATGGAAACAATCACATACGCTACAGTGATCAATGCCAACTAGCCAGGTCTTTGGCAATGCCATGAGCGCTATGCCGACAAACAGGTAACGCCAAAACCTAGACATTGCAGTCATGGCGAAATGCCATACGAAAAAAGAAATAGTTTTTCCAAACTACCCAGACAATTACGATATGATATCCTAGACTTGCGTGCGGTGCACCACTTCTGTCGCGTCGTATTCTGAGATGTGTTGTGTCGCTCACACTTCGGACTCAAATAGGAAGACCTGAAACGAAAGAGTAGACATTTCGCAAGTTCAGTATGAAAACCAAATCGCAAAGCAACTAAGAGGCAATAGTCGCATCATATCATCATTGATATTGAGCTGGCTACACAAATTGTACGCCCTACAAAGAGTATTACACTACAGAGTAAATCTTTATGGGAACGAACGTCGTGTATGGCATCGCCTCGCCGTTACCATGTTTTAGGGTTCCATATCGCAGAGAGTAGAGTGCCAACACTTTGAACGGAACTTCTATCGTTAAGTTTAGTATCGTGAAGCTCAGCAGTACGAATGTTAAATTAGATACTGCCCAAACTTCTATTTGCATACGCATAGGTGGAAAGCTTGAGGAAACATTGACAACTGATCGAAAAGTGCAATGCGCCATGTGAATGAGAACAAGAGTATGAATTATGTGACATTTTCGACAAGAATTAGGCACTTGCGTAGATAGCAAACCCATCTCATTTGTTCATACACTTAAAACTTCATTACGAGAGAAAGGCGCGTGTAGTGTAGTGGTTAGCGCATCAAACTGGCAAGCCGACGGGCCGGGTTTAATACGCGCGGACGCCGCAGCAGACCTGATATACTTGATATAAAAATCGATGGACAGAGTCTGACATTGTTGAATCTAATCGGTGCTATATGCCACGCATATTAACATGCATCGTACATAAAAAGTACGCGAATGTCGCACAGGCCGCTGTACCATAATAACACGGTAGTCCTATGCGTGTACATGATAACCACGCGCAGGGTGCATACATTGAAAGAAGTAGACGGGAGAAAGCGGTCCCCCTCAGTTTGCCTAAATCAACGGCGTCGCCATCTTGAAATCTGACGTCGCCAGAAACGAAAATGGCGCGTTTGCTGTATTGTCGTGACGTCACAGTAGAAATGCCTCTTCCGGTTTGCCGCCATTTCTGTGCCGCGCAGCCGAATGCTGGCAAGAGATACCAGTTTCTTTAATGCAATCTCGATCGCATCACTGTGGGATTTACGCATTTGACGCCAGTAGGTGAAGGGATGTAGGCATGTGTAAGAATTGCGTCTACTGGTTTCAACATTGTTAATCACCGTGCACATTGTAACGCTCTTTTATTGTTTTTCCTCAGGTGTCTCGCCTGGTGAAGATACAGAGACACATGGCCGACAACTTCTGGCACCAGTACTGACCTACCAGGCCCGAATTTGAAGTCTGGCGACGCGGAACAGTCATTCGACAGTGGGTGAAGTCTTGTTTTTAACGAGTGT
>JAODUO010002733.1:0-17500 GCA_025642075.2 Ridgeia piscesae
TCGCTTCCCTGTTCTCATTACGTCACACGCTCCGTTCGATTGGGATCGGTAAAGGGGAGGGGAGTCGCGTTTGGGGTACCTGTGTGTGCAATGTACCAATCATTAACAGGAAATTCGCTGAATCAGTTGTATGTCGTCTGACGTATGGACTAGGTTTTTTCTGGCGAACAGTTCAAAATGTGAACACGATTTCGGGCAAATTTAAAACGATGTCACGAAGACTATACCTTCAACATATCTACAAAAGTAATATATATATATATATATATATATATATATATATATATATATATATATATTTATTATTATATATATATATATATATATATATATATATATATATATATATATATATATATATATATATATTGGGATCTGCCAGGTACTTGAATGAAACCGTTAAATATGCAATAATAATCTAAAGTCGGACAATTCAGTCGATGCAGTAACTTACACCTCTAACGTACTCGTTGTGATATACCTCTTAATTGCGTTTCCCTTCTTCACAGAAGCATCGTGTCGTCATACCGGATGCGCAGGCGGCTAGAGAGAAAGCGCGCATGTCTGTTGCCTACTTCGTGATCCCGGATGATGACTGTCTGATTGAGTGTCTCGACGGATCCAACAAATACGAACCGATTACATCGCTCGATTATCTCAACATGCGGATTGGAGCCACACACTGACTGTCTTTAGGGTTGACGTCATAGTTAGAGCTCTGCAATATTGTTAACTTACAATTAAGGTCACCGTAGACAACCGCAAACTTACAGTATTTTAAATATATAATAAATGAAATTAGTTCTGCCAGGTCACTTCGTCATTTGAACGCCTTTGCCTAATCACGAAGGTGAACGTATCAGTGAGGTCCTTTCATGTTGTTGGCGGACACGCAGATTAGGCCTATTTTTGTACTGCTCATTTAATTTTTATTTTCAAATGAAGCTAAGCCGATCAAATATATATAAATAATCAACCGATGTGCCTTGCTCACATCACATTTGTTAAATTCACCGTCTTGTGGAATATTCTAGCAAATACAATTTCTAAGTTCCAAGAAAAATGCGAAAGACTGTCACAAAGAAGACCACTCTGTACTACACGTGCAAGGTGATAGAAGACCACTCTGTAATACACGTTCAAGGTGATAGAAGACCACTCTGTAATACACGTGCAAGGTGATAGAAGACCACTCTGTAATACACGTGCAATGTGATAGAAGAGCACTCTGTAATACACGTGCAAGGTGATAGAAGACCACTCTGTAATACACGTGCAATGTGATAGAAGACCACTCTGTAATACACGTGCAAGGTGAAATAGAAGACCACTCTGTAATGCACGTGCAATGTGATAGAAGAGCACTCTGTAATACACGTGCAAGGTGATAGAAGACCACTCTGTAATACACGTGCAATGTGATAGAAGAGCACTCTGTAATACACGTGCAGGTGATGGCGCCAACTAGTAAGTCCGAAACAAAAACAAACCCTTTAATGTTATTTTGACTTACTATGTTCTGCCATTGGACGGTAGAAATGTGTATACTGGGTTGTCTTTGATTGTGGGTTTAATGTAATGTGTGTGACAAGAAGATATTAAAAACGCTTTTAATTAATTTGTTCTTGCGGTTACATCAGATTAGAAGTTGTGCAAATGGAATAAAAGTAATTTCTTTACTATAGCTGTCTAATTTATATCTCGTTTCGATTCAACGCAACGACTTATATTTAAAACTTGCAATGACCTATTCTTATCACAAACCGAAAATAGGTGAGTTACGGTATTGCCTGTTCTGTTTGGAGACATGTCACACTGACATAAACAGCCGGCCTCGTGTTGGTGCAATCTACATCCAAGTAAATATAAGTCTGATTGTGGTTCTTAGTCGTGGCTACTTCCGGTACATTTACGTGTTAGTGACAGTAACGCTATTTCGATCATTCGTGTCCTTTCTTAGGGATATCGGCGTAATTGTGACATTACAGCACCATCGAGAGTATATCAAATGGAAATGGCTGTCGGCAATTTTTGTACACACGGGTGCCCTTTCGAAGCGTGTTTCCAAGCGCTTGAATCGTGCTGATGTCGTAATTACGGATCACTTGCACTTTACGTAATTCCCTAAGCCCGTGTTGTCTCTAACGTGTGCCCCGGTTCAAAGAACAGCGTTAATGGTGGATGACGTTTACGCGTCTGGATCATCGGTGCTACGAGGAGAACACAATTAACAGCAAGACCGACTCCTTCAGCAGTAGTTACCCACGTAGTTGACCATTCGCTAATGACCTATACGATATTTATATGAAAACGACAACTAATACAAGGATCGGCGAAACCGGAATATATATAGTATATTACATACAATATAATATAATATATATATATATATATATATATATACAAAAACATATAAGAAAATCATTTTAATTGTATACACCCAAAAAAAAGGGCCCAAACATTCGAAAACCATGATTTGTTTCAATTACAATTCGAACTTTCTGTCTGTTGCATGCAAGCAGGTGGGACAAAGTCAAAGAACATAATTTTAATTGTTATATATTATATTATATTATATAATTTTAATATTAAAATTTTTATTATAAAAAAATATTATATATATATATATAATATTAATATATATATACATATATATAATATATATACATATATGTATGACTCATTATAAAGGCATTGCCGTCCTTTTGTTGAAAGAACACAATTTTGTATCTTACAGATGCCAAAGTGAACGCGGTGGTATGGTTATTGAAGAAACACATAACATTCGAAAACCATGACATTTTCAATGAAAGTTCGAAATAGGAATATATAGATGATACTTTTCACGATACGCCGGAAATATGCAGTCCTAACCCTGCAGTCTCATCTGTGGAACATGGAATAGTAAATACAACAATTGCGAATTCGAAATACGCAATATTTATTTAAATGACAACAAAAACAATCGAGTCACAGTATTGGCATTACAGTAATTTTGACATTGAAACAACGTAATTACACCCTTTGCTACACCATGTTGATGACAATACGTTGGTGTGATTCCTGGCGGAATGATATATAAGTCAAATAGACCACTCCAAGCGGATACTCGCTAATGTAGACACGCTGGACACATACTAGTTTGTTGTTGGGTCTTGAGCAAAACGGACATGCTACCGGTCAACTAACAAATAGCTGATAAGATGACGTACCCGATTCCCATTGTCGACCTGGAGCAGTTCAACATTTGCAAGGAACCAGAAGACGTCAGCGACGATGTCCAACATCAGTTGGCGAAGCAGATCATCGACGCCTTCAGCACTGTTGGGTTCGTCGGTCTGAAAAACTATGGCATCCCACAGGACAAGGTAAAATAGACATGACAGTCTACTTGCATGATTTCAGGTCTGACAGGCTCGGCTAATCTGTTGAATACACACACTCGCACACACGTCCGCACGTACACATGTATGCATACATGCATGTACTCACGCACACATTCACACGCACACGCACACACAACAGACGTACACACATAATACAAACACACGCACCGCAAGCGCACACACACGCACTTTGCGTGCGCATGCATGCTTTTTCTTTGAAACGTAACATTTGTTTATTTCGTTTACACAGAAATGCACTTAACACTCAGCAGCAGCACTATGTGATATTGGCGATACGTTTAGTAAGCAATAACATTCGATGATGCTATTAACAAGTGAGGAAATTCCGAAGCATAATATCATGATGATCTTTACGTGTCTATCCTTTATATTGTTTTTTCAAAAAGGATTCTCGAAAATAGATTTTCTTTTTTGCGAAATTTCCACTGCATCTCAAAAATACATAATAAAAACGATGTATCTTTATATTCGCTATGTTTCCACGTGTGATTAATATTTCACAGGGATATTTAACAAGTGTTTATGAATTAAAAATAACATTTGATAACCAATGGAACAAAATGTTAAAATCATGTGAACCAATTAAAAAACGTGTTGAATCGTTACGAACGTAACGATTACTAAACACCCGTTACAATTACAGAGCACAGCGTACTCGCAAATGTCTATCATATCGCAAATGGTAATCGGATACACAATTAGAAGTATGCACACACACATACATTCGCGCGCACACAAACACGCACGCACTGACCCCCATACCTACATACATACACACGTACACACACACCACCAACAACAACAACACTAATCATTTACAAACATCGTATACACACAGTTCAAATACATGCCAGTGAAAAATAAACATTTAGGTGCATAGTTCATTGACGCAAAAGATCTGTGGTATTTACATGACTCGGTGTCTGTTGATGTTAAGTAATCAGATACATAATAATAAAGTTTTATTGCCATATTCAACGTGCATTACATGATGAATTGGAATGTAGTCTGGCGTTTACTCATATAGTGCCTATATATACAATAAAATGAAATATGGCAAATAAATATAAGATATAGATATAAAATATACATTGTACTTAATTTGTTCTTTAAAATGTTTTTTAATATAATAAATAAATAAAGACAAAATTAAAATAATAGATTATCTATTTAACAATAATTGTGGTGTAAACTAGTTAATGAATAAATAAATATATATATATATAATGTCCTTTAAAATTGTTAAATATATATATATATATATGTATAAATTATCTTCTAAAAATATAATTTAAATTGGTAAACATACATTATAAGAGGACTAAAATATCATTTAAAATTATATTTACAATTACAATTGAATGCGTCCAATTATGTTTAAAAATATATTTCTACAATTATTAAGTTAAGCTAACATTTCAGCAGAAGAGAAGATTGTTGCTCAGCACCACCGATCCGCTACTGAGAATAGGTACACCCACACCCCACACGCGTACGGCTCAGCCATACCAACCAGCGCCAGAAAAATAACAATTCCGCCAGAGCGGCGAAAACTACAGTGAATCCATGCTGGAGTTGGTGACCGACTTCAGATATCTCAGTACCAATCGCTCATACACCTTCATCACCACTGACGTCAGAGCCACGGGGCGGAAGTCATTCAGCGCGGTCGCTTTCGGCTTCTTCGGTACCGGAATTATGCTTGCTTCGTTAAAACAGACTGGAACAATGTGCAGATTGAGAGAGGCGTTAAATAAGTCTGTAAATAAATACAGTTGCTAAGTCATTAGCGCAATATTTCAAAGTTGATGTGGAAACGTTGTCCGGACCAGCTACTTTCCTGCTGCTCTGTTGCTTGAGTAGCTTCCTCACCTCGTGCTCTTGAACAGTGAAGGGTGGAGGAAGTGGCACAGCAGGGTCTGGGAGGCTGACAGATGTAGGCGTCAAATTCTGGCGGTCGAAGCGGGCGTAAAAGTGGTTAATGTTATCAGGTGTTGCTGATTCAAAGCCAGGGATTGAATGCTTTTGCTTGTAGCCAGTAATGCACTGGAGTCCTTGCCAGACAGAGCGGGTATCATTTGAAAGGAACTGGCCTTCGAGTTTGCGCCTGTAGTCGGTTTTCGCCCCCCCCCCCCGTATCGCTTTTTCGACACCGTACTTGGCTTTTTTGTACAGTGCACGGTCGCCACTCTTGAAGGCTTCCTCCTTCTGTTTCTGTTTAATTTTCAGGTTTTTGGTGAACCACGGCTCATCGTTGCCGAACACTTTCACACTCTTTTGGGGAATACACAGATCCTGGCAGAAGTTTATGTATGATGTCACAGTATCTGCAAATGTCGTTAGACGCGTATCTAAAAGAGTGCCAGTCGGTACATGCTAGACATCCGTGGAGACGCAGGATGGACTCGTCGTCCCAGTGCTTGATATTTCGAACGCAAGGTTTCATTCGTTTCAGTTTCTGGCGATATGAGGGCAGGAGGTAATCATGACGTGGTCGGAGAAACCAAGGGCGCCCGTGGAACCGCGTGGTATGCCTCTCTGGTGGTGCTGTAACAGAGGTCCAATGTTTCCCCTCTCTCGTGGCACACTTTACCTGCTGTTTGTACTTCGGAAGTTCTTTAGATAGTGTCGTGTGATTGAAATCACCAAGAATGAGCACAAGTGAGTCCGGGTTTGAATTTTCCACGGTGGTGATCTGATCAGCGAGTGCGCCGATCGCAGTGGTAGCGTTGGCTTGGGGTGGAATGTACACTCCCACCATGACAACGGAGGTAAACTCTCGCGGCAGGTAGAACGGCTTGCATTTTATGATAAATGTCTCAAGTTCAGGGGAGCAAATTGTTGACAAAATTGATGAGTCGTTGCACCCTCGTTGATTTATCATGAAACATACTCCTCCACTTTTAGATTTGCCTGATAGTTCAGGCGAGCGGTCGGCTCTGTGAAGTGTGTACCCAGAATGAAGGACAGCAGAGTCTGGGGTCAAGTGGTCAAGCCAGGTTTCTGTGAAGCAGTACACACAACAGTCACTAAAATCACGCCTGGTCTTCATCAGGTAGGACAGTTCATCATGTTTGTTTTTCAGAGATCTTACATTTGATAGAAATATTGCAGGGAGAGGAGGACGTTGTGTCCGTGTCCTGAATCGTGTCAACACGCCGGCACGTTTGCCTCGCTTGCACCGGCCATGAGATGTGGGGCGTGTGTTGTTGTTGTTGTTGTTGTTGTTGTTGTTGTTGTTGTTGTTCGCGCGTTTGGTGCCTTGCTGATCAGTAGTGCGTGTCGGGTGTGTCTCATTGTTCTCACACATTGAAATTTCAGTACAAGAAAGCAGGAATGTGGATATCGACTTACTGTCAGAATGTTCACGTATGCGTAGTAAAGCGTCTCTGTCATACGTTTGCAAACACACAACTCTCTCCGTTAAAATACTACATATAAATAGGCACGTAATAGCAAGAGCCAACGCCTTGTCGCCATATACCGGCGCCGTCTTGTTCTGTACTCAACAGTTGTGATTCAAGATATAGATTGTAAGTGATCGGGACTGTCGTATCTGATAAAATCCATAGCCTATTTCAAAATACATATTATCAGATCTTCACATCCGTTAAGTGTCCAAGTTTTAGGATTTGAAGAAATGTTTTTAAATTCAACAATATTTTTTTTTAATCAGTAGAATTGTAAATGCGTATAGTGTAGAACTGTGAAGTCACATGAATAACTTAAAACACGTATTGAACAGTTATAGACAGGCAGACACGCAGACACGCAGACACGCAGACACGCAGACACGCAGACACGCAGACACGCAGACACGCAGACACGCATACACGCAGACACGCAGACACGCAGACAGACAGGCATGCACGCATGCACGCATGCACGCATGCACACACGCTGACAGACAGGCACGCATGCACACACGCACGCACGCTCCCACACACTTATAATATTGGCGTATGTTTGAATTATATATATATATATATATATATATATATATATATATAGGTATTAGTGCTGTTATCATAAATATAGGTTCTCTGCGCATACTTTGTAAATATTATTTTTGGCTCTAAACTATATTGTTTAAAGTGCATGTTCTCATTGTTGCTAATAATCCCGAGGCAGGGTTCGCAAAGTGAATATTGGGCTGAAATGTTTTCAAATGTTAAATCAATCAATCTCAAAACAGCCGTTAACGTCCGTAATTGCCCCGGCACTTGTCCCTTTGTAGATGGATGGTTTCAACACCGCTGATCGTAGATTAGAATGGAGTACAGCTAATTCAACCAGCGAACTTCCTGCCAATAAGTTATTTTTAATAATTCCATGCTATCTGTTCAATCTGTTGTAGGCTGCAGGCTGACTTTTCAAAAATTACTGCGGGCCGAACTGTGGGGCGGGTTGCGGGCCAAGTTACTGCGGGGCGGGGCGGTGCGGGCTGCGGGCCAAGTTACTGCGGGGCGGGGCGGGCTGCGGGCTATGATGTGGCAAAATTTGCGGTGCGGGCTGACTGCGGGACAAGTTACTGCGGGGCGGGCGGGACGGGCTGTGGGCTCAGATTTCCAGCCCGCGCAGGGTCTTAATACATACATCTATATTATGTGTATAATTACATACATACATACATACATACATCTAAATATATATATATATATATATATATATATATATATATATATATATATATATATATATATATATATATAGGAGAGTAAAGAGTCGGTCTGGAAGACTGACCCAGTCAGACATGTTAGTAATCAACTTTACTAATGCAAGGAGCGAGAGAGGTAGGTCTGGAAGACTGACCCATTCAGACATGTTAGTAATCAACTTTACTAATGCAAGGAGCGAGAGAGGTAGGTCTGGAAGACTGACCCATTCAGACATGTTAGTAATCAAGTTTACTAATGCAAGGAGCGAGAGAGGTAGGTCTGGAAGACTGACCCAGTCAGACATGTTAGTAATCAACTTTACTAATGCAAGGAGCGAGAGAGGTAGGTCTGGAATACTGACCCAGTCAGACATGTTAGTAATCATGTTTACCAATGCAAGGAGCGAGAGAGGTAGGTCTGGAAGACTGACCCAGTCAGACATGTTAGTCATCAACTGTTTTAATGCAAGGAGCGAGAGAGGTAGGTCTGGAAAACGGACCCATTCAGACATGTTAGTAATCAACTTTACTAATGCAAGGAGCGAGAGAGGTAGGTCTGGAAGATTGACCCAGTCAGACATGTTAGTAATCAACTTTACTAATGCAAGGAGCGAGAGAGGTAGGTCTGGAAGACTGACCCAGTCAGACATGTTAGTAATCAACTTTATTAATCTAAGGAGCGAGAGAGGTAGGTCTGGAAGATTGACCCATTCATACATGTTAGTAATCAAGTTTACTAATGCAAGGAGCGAGAGAGGTAGGTCTGGAAGACTGACCCATTCAGACATGTTAGTAATCAACTTTACTAATGCAAGGAGCGAGAGAGGTAGGTCTGGAAGACTGACCCAGTCAGACATGTTAGTAATCAAGTAGTTTACTAATGCAAGGAGCAAGAGAGGTATGTCTGGACGATTGACCCATTCAGACATATTAGTAATCAAGTTTACTAATGCAAGGAACGAGAGAGGTAGGTCTGGAAGACTGACCCAGTCAGACATGTTAGTAATCAAGTTTACTAATGCAATGAGCGAGAGAGGTAGGTCTGGAAGACTGACCCAGTCAGACATGTTAGTAATCAAGTTTACTAATGCAAGGAGCGAGAGAGGTAGGTCTGACGTCTGACCCATTCAGATATGTTAGTAATTAACTTTACTAATGCACGGAGCGAGAGAGGTAGGTCTGGAAGACTGACCCATTTAGACATGTTAGTAATCAAGTTTAGTCTTTCGCATTACTCATGTGATAGTAACACGAAATGCTCTATCAACATAAAAGTCGTAACATAACTTATTATGTTGCTAAATGCTTAGAGCCCAATCTTATCAGATTCGCATTAAACTACAAGGTTGAGCAATCGTCGCAGACAGTGCATTAATATGCAGGGAGCTAAGGTGCATTATTAGCAGGATTCTAAAAGTAAGTGTGTTAAGTGATTCAGCGGAATGGTAAATACTATTAACAAATATGGCACTTTGAGAAAACAAATACTAAAGTTGAATGTTTTGAAGATTACATTATGGGAGAGTCTGATTGACAATACTCAATCAACTCAATAAATCAAGCACTTCTCGTAGCGGATTTGCCAGGGGTAGTGTGTATGGCATACAGCCCTGGCATGCGACGATGGTTAGACTATACAGTTGTGTAATTACAAAGTGTGACAGTGAGAATGGCAGCAAGCTGGTTGCGGTCCAGATTGTTTCCTAGTCGGGCTTCCATGAGAAAATGCGACTTTATACCGTTTCTACCGTCACTACCTTAATTATATTGTTGACTTATTTATTTTCTGTTACAGCTTGAATCCTAACCGCCCCGGCGAGTTGAAAGAAGCCTTCAACATATGCCACGACACTCAAATGGAACAGGTGAAGATATCAGTGGATAAACACATATTACAATGTTGTATCGAATATACATGCACTTATGCTAGCCAATGAATCAATGAGAACATCATATCCACTCAAAAATTGTTTCATGAAATAATAGCATTACGCTACATGGTTGTTTGAATTTCTGTGAAGACATATGCAGTGTGGAGTGAGTAGAAATGATGTTTATGTGCAGCGTGGCATCAGAGCTGTCAAATTATCACAGAAGACAGTCGGTGTTTTTCCGTGTATTGATACTGGTGTCATTTTGATTGTTTATGTCAGAAATACAGATCAGTGTGTGAAACATACATATTCAAATTTGGTGGGAAATGAAGGAAACGTTATATTGGCCACGTATGGAAAAGTCAAATGTGGTCTTACGTCAGCTTGGATATAATTATTGTATATTCCTCTAATACACACGTTCCTGCACGTCCTTTCTGTTTTCTGTCCCACGGAACGGAAGCACATTATCACCATATCTTATATTTCCCACTGAATTCGCTCTACCTCTCTCTGCACCCATCCCTTTCCCATCCCTTTCCCATCACTTTCCCAGCGGATCCCACCTTTCTGCCTACACGAAGGTTCACCATTTTATCCAACCGATCTTAAACTGGCTGGAATCTCTCGAACACGACCTATTTGCACTTGTATTTCCACGTATTCGAGTCGTCTGAGTGACCGCAAATATGTGACATACCTGCAGCTGTGGCCGGACGATGAAGTACCTGGACTTCGGTCAGCCGGTCAGCAGTTCTCCCAGCAGTGTTGGACATTGGCCCAGCGGATACTGCTGCTGATGGGTCACGGCTTAGGGTTGGATGTGAGTGACGTCAGCCGGCGAATATACACACTTTAGGTGCTAATCAACGAAAACCATTAGGATGAGCATCAAAGCACGAAGTCATTCGGTTGTACCGTAGTTGTTAGTTTTGTTAGTTTCGTTGCTATTCTCTGTCTGTGTGTGTATGTGTGTGTGTGTGTGTGTGTGTGTGTGTGTGTGTGTGTGTGTGTGTGTGTGTGTGTGTGTGTGTGTGTGTGTGTGTGTGTGTGTGTGTGTGTGTGTGTGTGTGTGTGTGTGTGTGTGTGTGTGTGTGTGTGTGTGTGTGTGTGTGTGTGTGTGTGTGTGTGTGTGTGTGTGTGTGTGTGTGTGTGTGTGTGTGTGTGTGTGTGTGTGTGTGTGTGTGTGTGTGTGTGTGTGTGTGTGTGTGTGTGTGTGTGTGTGTGTGTGTGGTGTGTGGTGTGTGTGTGTGTGTGTGCGCGCGTGTGTGTCACTCCCTCTCCTCCCCCTCTTCTCTGTCTCTCTCTGTCTGTCTGTCTGTCTGTCTGTCTGTCTGTCTGTCTGTCTGTCTGTCTGTCTGTCTGTCTGTCTCTCTCTCTCTCTCTCTCTCTCTCTCTCTCTCTCTCTCTCTCTCTCTCTCTGTCTCTCTCTCTCTCTCTCTCTCTCTCTCTCTCTCTCTCTCTCTCTCTCTCTCTCTCTCTTCTCTCTTCTCTCTCTCTCTCTCTCTCTCTCTCTCTCTCTCTCTCTCTCTCTCTCTCTCTCTCTCTCTCTCTCTCTCTCTCTCTCTCTCTCTCTCTCTCTCTCTCTCTCTCTCTCTCTCTCTCTCTCTCTCTCTCTCTCTCTCTCTCTCTCTCTCTCTCTCTCTCTCTCTCTCTCTCTCTCTCTCTCTCTCTCTCTCTCTCTCTCTCTCTCTCTCTCTCTCTCTCTCTCTCTCTCTCTCTCTCTCTCTCTCTCTCTCTCTCTCTCTCTCTCTCTCTCTCTCTCTCTCTCTCTCTCTCTCTCTCTCTCTCTCTCTCTCTCTCTCTCTCTCTCTCTCTCTCTCTCTCTCTCTCTCTCTCTCTCTCTCTCTCTCTCTCTCTCTCTCTCTCTCTCTCTCTCTCTCTCTCTCTCTCTCTCTCTCTCTCTCTCTCTCTCTCTCTCTCTCTCTCTCTCTCTCTCTCTCTCTCTCTCTCTCTCTCTCTCTCTCTCTCTCTCTCTCTCTCTCTCTCTCTCTCTCTCTCTCTCTCTCTCTCTCTGTCTCTCTCTCTCTCTCTCTCTCTCTCTCTCTCTCTCTCTCTCTCTCTCTCCTCTGTCTCTGCCTCTGCCTCTGCCTCTGCCTCTGCCTCTGCCTCTGCCTCTGCCTCTGCCTCTGCCTCTGCCTCTGCCTCTGCCTCTGCCTCTGCCCCTGCCCCTGCCCCTGCCCCTGCCCCTGCCCCTGCCCCTGCCCTGCCCCTGCCCCTGCCCCTGCCCCTGCCCCTGCCCCTGCCCCTGCCCCTGCCCCTGCCCCTGCCCCTGCCCCTGCCCCTGCCCCTGCCCCTGCCCCTGCCCCTGCCCCTGCCCCTGCCCCTGCCCCTGCCCCTGCCCCTGCCCCTGCCCCTGCCCCTGCCCCTGCCCCTGCCCCTGCCCCTGCCCCTGCCTCTGCCTCTGCCTCTGCCTCTGCCTCTGCCTCTGCCTCTGCCTCTGTCTCTGTCTCTGTTTGTCTCCCTCTCCTCTCCCTCTCCCTCTCCCTCTCCCTCTCCCTCTCTCCCTCTCCCTCTCCCTCTCCCTCTCCCTCTCCCTCTCCCTCTCCCTCTCTCTTCTCTCTCTCTCTCTCTCTCTCTCTCTCTCTCTCTCTCTCTCTCTATATATATATATATATATATATATATATATATATATATATATTTTATAATGTGTGAAAACTGTCCGTGAAAATGTATCACGATCGACTTCATACTAGGAAACAAATACTCTACACTGCATCTGAACCTAATATTTACGTTTTCACTATAGACTATCGGTTAAACCCAAATCAAAATTGTACCAGATATATTTAACTAAAACGTATCGCGATAACATAGAGAAGACATGTCTCTAAAACCTAACATTAATTTTACTTTTTATTTATGTGCATCCCCCAACTGCGCACGTAGCAGTACCAGTGATGTGATGCGCAGTGTGCTGGTTTTCCCTACAGGATCCGTCTTACTTCAGTCGACTGCATGCGAAGTCTAGTGCCAACAACTCGACAACACTGCGATGTCTGTTTTATTCACCTTTGAGCCACGGCACAGGTGAGTAGCTTTCAAAATTGTGACGTTTGCTGCATCCCAACACATATCCCTACGTTAATGTAAAATAACTATGATACTTGTTTACGGTTACGTTTTGAGATCATTATCAGCTGTTGTTCTTAACACATTTCGACAAACCAAATGTTCGGTTAAACTCTCACTCAATACCAGCAGTATTCAAATAGAGTTACTTTATTTTATGACTGTTTTTATTCGTTTCGCAGTTGTTAAGCCGAATCAGATCCGTTGTGGGGAACATTCAGATTATGGATCCATAACTCTACTCTTCCAAGACGACGCTGGGGGTCTTGAGGTAACGTACTGTTTATTTTTTTCAAAACACGTGTAGTTTTCGACGTAGTTTACTTCAAAATAAAATGCTTGGATGAATACATTTACAATCATCTGCACACTTGAATTTAATTTGATAAATGCTTTTTGAATGTCGATAAATAGTTCAGTTGCATTCCCTTGTGGATATTACCTCTACTAAACAATTGAAATGAAACAAACAGTTGCTACATTACTCAAGTGCTTTGTTGACATTTAATTTTTTTAAAGACGCCCACATTAGTAGGCTTAGATCCTCCGTTTCCAAATAACTGTGTATTCCTAACGCAAACTTGCTTTCTCTGTAGCTGAGCAAAGAATCTGGAATCAACTCCGTATTAAAATTAAATCTACTGAAGCTATAGTCAACTTTCGTAAGAAACTGAAAACATATTTGTTAAAAATTGCTTGTCCACCTTAAATGTTTGGCGGTTCCATGATCCATTGACGAATTCTACCCTTTGCCTTTATGATTACGCCAAATGATTTTGTTTATTGTGCAACTGAACTTGAATTTTCATGGCTATAGGCGCTATAGAAGTGTTACAATTATTATTATTGTTATTATTAATCATTTCTACAACACCGTTTGTGGTTGAATGATCGTTATTAATACTCCCAAATGTCCGGAGATGGAACTGTATTCGTTATTTTCATTCGCGGTACTGTTCCGTCGTTTCCAGCTGCGCAATCGAGACGGAGAGTTTGTCCCGGCCACTCCCGTGTCTGGCACAGTCCTCGTTAACATCGGGGATATCATGGCGCGATGGACCGCTGATAAACTTATATCTACGGTAAGGTTTGGTTGCATAAGCTATTTGTAGTTCGACATAGAGTATATGGGGTGTTGAATGCGGGATACTTCACTTTATGGTAATCGTATGAAATTGTTGTGATGACATTCCGAGCAGAGAACAATTCCGCTTTTCCTTTCGTGAAACTTAATAAGATATCGCCGTTGTACCCATTGCCCAATTTATAAAAGGTATTATCGACTTGTTCGGGGAGATCATTGTGTGTTGTTACTTGAAATTATTTCATTTTCCAGTGCTCAATAAACGTATGTCCGTTGCTTACTTCATGCATCCGGATGACGACTGTTTGATCAAGTGTATCGACGGATCCAACAAATACGAACCAATCACGTCGCTCGATTATCTCAAGATGCGTTTTCAAGCGACCTACGTGAAATAAACCTTTTCCAACTGGCCCGCGAAACGCGCTAAGAAAAAGGTTTCGTTCTACCACACGACAAGCAGTGTTAGACGACTGACACAAAACTATCGACATTGAAAATGTATCCCCAGCGCAACCACTGTCTACATGTCAAGGGAACCTAATAGATTGTCATCAATATGATGTGTATATCGAGGATGCCAACACTGTTTAAAGGGAGGTGCCGGCTCCTCTGTCCAGTATTGACCGAGCAGTAATTTGTAAGGTACCCGGGCGCCACGAGATGGCGGCCATTTTGAAACCCCTCACATCCGCCTGGGGAAATTGCGTTTGTGATCGCCAGGGCAGCCCTACCCCAGAATAGGGTAGAGACTATGATTGCCTCTCATGTCAACTTTGAAATAACGAGAGAGACACTTTTCATCAGATAATACTACACTATAAAAACTATTCAATATTAAACTTATGCTGAAGCGTGTCACACATACACAAAATAAACATAAATGAAACATGTTCGTTGTTAGTTTGTCATCTCATTTGTTTCATTTTCTACTTATTGTTGTGAATAGATATTCTATAACGTAAATTTATTATCAAAAACAGACATACTATATAAACATTAATTTTTATTTTACAGGTAAACCCGTGAATTATTCCTAAAAAATGACGGCTTCGTTAGAATTCGAGCGATGACATTACAAACGTTTCACCAGATTGTCTTCTCGGCGAAATCACACAGCCGAACGAGAGTGGCTAATCGAGACTAAACTACTTCATGTTTGGTTCGTCTCTCTCCTCAATTGTCTAGACTCCGTGGTTGAGCGCTACTGTTTGTCGGCCACGTGACTTCCCAGGCGAGTTCACGCACGTACGAGAGTAGCAGATAGGCGTATATGTTTCGTAACATTTTGAAGTAGTCTCATCTTGTTCTCTCTCTCTCTCTCTCCCCACCCTCTCTCTCTCCCTCTCTCTCTCTCTCTCCCTCTCTCTCTCTCTCTCTCTCCTCTCTCTCCCTCTCTCTCCCTCTCTCTCTCTCTCTCTCTCTCTCTCCCTCCCTCTCCCTCTCCCTCTCCCTCTCCCTCTCCCTCTCCCTCTCCCTCTCCCTCTCCCTCTCCCTCTCCCTCTGCCTCTGCCTCTGCCTCTGCCTCTGCCTCTGCCTCTGCCTCTGCCTCTGCCTCTGCCTCTGCCTCTGCCTCTCCCTCTCCCTCTCCTCTCTCTCCCTCTCCCTCTCCCTCTCCCTCTCCCTCTCCCTCTCCCTCTCCCTCTCCCTCTCCATCTATACGGCACCTTTGCATACATGTAATGAGATTTGTGTAAACATTATAGGACAGATAACGCTTGACGAAAGTCATGCGCATAAGTTTGATTGTGACGTCAGACTCTGGATCCATCAACACGAACAGAAGTGACAAACAGAAGACATGAAATCAACGATCAAAATAGAGCAAAGTATTGCCAGTAACGCATGCAATACGCTCTACGGTGTAGGAAGCCGACTCACTTGATTGGCGGTCGTGGAGTACTGCGATGCCTTTTAGCCTGGAGGTACCATACGACCCCATGTCGATCATGGTGCTGCCCCCTGCCGCTAGATCCAGTGCAACAACGCTACAAAACAAATACTAAAACAATTCTCTCTGCTCTATTATTCAAAACACGTGGCCAGAGTTACGAATAATAGAGTATTATTGAAGCGCAACAAATATATATATATATATATATATTTATATATATATATATATATATATATATATATATATATATATATAACAGTCTTCTCTGTTGTAATGTTTATGCCGTATGAACAATGCACTATACCTAGTATTACCTACATTATAAAAACGTTACGACAAAACAAATACTTAAAACGATCCGCTCAGCAGCAATTTATGACATTGTAAATATGTACGTGAACATGGTTGTCAAGTTGGACTATTAGTAAGATAAACGATTTTCTCCAGTCACGACATTAACTTACATATAACATATTGGTTGCGCTTAGATATTGGTCACACCGATAGTTAATAAACGATTAATTATAGTATAATTGCATCATAAAACAAGCTATCTTGGATTCAGGGCGCTGCCGTCTTGTGGCACAGAACCAATGACGTAAGCCTAATCGTTACGTCACTGGCGCATTGTAGGAAAAGACAAAGCTCGGCGGAGGCCTTGCATATAAATGTGATAGTGACCTAAGCAAACCGCGACGTACTGGATATATATATATATATATATATATATATATATATATATATATATATATATATATATTCACATTTATATTTTATTTTATTTTATTACTTATTGCAATTCTACCATTTTATGTATTTAAATATGTTGTGCACGCACTGGCTCTGAATTAAATGTACACACATACATCTGTTGACATGACTGTTCAGTAAGCACTATATTACCTGCTTGGCCTTTCTTGTGTGACATACATTGCATTATCGTCGGCTGCTATTCCGTACGGTGTGCCTGTCGTGTTGTACAGGCGTGTCTTTTTGCCAGAGTAGTCGCAGCAACATATCATATGTTTGTCTGCAACACGAACAATGTTAAAAACGCTACAATTTTAAAAAGTTTAAAACACCACGCACCGTTGGACACACACACACACACACACACACCCACACGCACGCACGCACGCACGCACGCACGCACGCACACGCACGCACACACACACACACACACACACACACACACACACACACACACACCCATACACCTCAATATTTTAATGGAGTAAACACGTTTACACTTACGCCTAACTGCCCAGCATATGCGGTTGTTTGTCTGATTGTCGTCGTGGCCGACTTCGTCGTTGTTATTGTTGCTGTTGCTGCTGCTGCTGTTGCTGCTGCTGCTGCTGCTGCTGCTGCTGCTGCTGCTGCTGCTGCTGCTGCTGCTGCAGCTGTTGTCGATAGCTATTCCACTTGGGTAATCGGAGCCTAACGAGGCAATCTCTGTGTTTTGTCTTCCATTAAGGTTGACCTTGTAGATAGAGGATGGTTGATATG
>JAODUO010002733.1:20000-22500 GCA_025642075.2 Ridgeia piscesae
GTAACTCCGTCTGTATATACACACAACAAGTATTGTAGCAACTCCGTCACTTGAAGACACAGACATATGTCTATGTAGCACTGCACGTTGTGGGTCTTTCCAATTTTTTTTCATGAGGGGTCGGTGCCCACTAGGTGGTTGTCACTGATATTATCCAATTGTCAATTATATATTTTTATTTACAAAACCACTTATAATATGTAACATGCTGAATTCATCTTAGTTAGTTTCGTTATATTAATTTAATATCTTACTTTGTTGTTAGCCATTAACTTATTAATACATTTTATTATACATTATTATTTTTATTTAATATATTAATTTATTATGGATACGTTTACGTTATATACTATGATTGTATCAGAAACTTTGCTATTATTATTTTTATTTTACATAACATTTTACGTATCATGTGTAATATACTAACCTTGTAATCATAGCTTATTACCTAGATTTTTTTATATATACTATATTGTATCTATGTTATATTTTATGACCAGAATTATATTCCGGAAATACGGCGCTTTAAAAAGACATGTATTTGTATTATTATTAACATGAAGAACTTCAGTGGAGGTGTCATAGGAACTTTCTTGTAAACTTTTAAATGCTTACAAGAAACAGGGTAAAAACTGTAGGGTACAAACTGTTTACCTGCTGTTGTGGCAGCCCAGAAACAGGCCCAAGAGAAGAGCAGACATCGCAGTGAGGGTCCGGGCGGCTGAAGCAGAGGCAGAATCGGCGTCGACGAAAGACATGACCTCATATCGACTGTTCGACTGCCGCTCGTTGTGGCAATAAGCTCGCAGGATCACGTCTGGTCCACTCGGCTCGCTGTGGATGCACTCGGACGGATGTCATCACGACAATCTGACGATCTGCTGTAGTTCCGACCGTTTTAGAGATACGGCACGGACCCACGGTCGAGTATTGATCACCAGCGCCATGAACACATTTATTTAGCGTTTTGCGACAAATCGCACAAAATAAATGTCACCAGTCGCAAGAACAATGAATATGTGATATTGGTCATTGAGTGCAGTTCTAACAATATCACAAGACTACGTCAGCGAGTACAGTTAGTTTTAGTAATAGTCGAGTTGCCGCCTTAATATGTTCTAATGTGGAATCCGGAAATGATTGGTGGTATCGTGTTTTTGCTGAATCATATAGGTTATGGATCCCTCGACTTAAACCAGCGAGATGGCAAGGCGCAATCCTTTGGCAACTTGTAAGGCTAGGCAAACTCAAGAATGAATTAATAAAAGAACGAACGAACGAACGAACGAACGAACGAACGAACGAACGAACGAACGAACGAACGAACGAACGAACGAACGAACGAACGAACGAACGAACGAACGAACGAACGAACGAACGAACGAACGAACGAACGAACGAACGAACGAACGAACGAACGAACGAACGAACGAACGAACGAACGAACGAACGAACGAACGAACGAACGAACGAACGAACGAACGAACGAACGAACGAACGAACGAACGAACGAACGAACGAACGAACGAACGAACGAACGAACAAGAACGAACGAACGAACGAACGAACGAACGAACGAACGAACGAACGAACGAACGAACGAACGAACGAACGAACGAACGAACGAACGAACGAACGAACGAACGAACAACGAACGAACGAACGAACGAACGAACGAACGAACGAACGAACGAACGAACGAACGAACGAACGAACGAACGAACGAACGAACGAACGAACGAACGAACGAACGAACGAACGAACGAACGAACGAACGAACGAACGAACGAACGAACGAACGAACGAACGAACGAACGAACGAACGAACGAACGAACGAACGAACGAACGAACGAACGAACGAACGAACGAACGAACGAACGAACGAACGAACGAACGAACGAACGAACGAACGAACGAACGAACGAACGAACGAACGAACGAACGAACGAACGAACGAACGAACGAACGAACGAACGAACGAACGAACGAACGAACGAACGAACGAACGAACGAACGAACGAACGAACGAACGAACGACGAACGAACGAACGAACGAACGAACGAACGAACGAACGAACGAACGAACGAACGAACGAACGAACGAACGAACGAACGAACGAACGAACGAACGAACGAACGAACGAACGAACGAACGAACGAACGAACGAACGAACGAACGAACGAACGAACGAACGAACGAACGAACGAACGAACGAACGAACGAACGAACGAACGAACGAACGAACGAACGAACGAACGAACGAACGGAACAACAACGAACGTTACGAACGGGAAAGAACGAACGAACGAACGAACGAACGAACGAACGAACGAACGAACGAACGAACGAACGAACGAACGAACGAACGAACGAACGAACGAACGAACGAACGAACGAACGAACGAACGAACGAACGAACGAACGAACGAACGAACGAACGAACGAACGAACGAACGAACGAACGAACGAACGAACGAACGAACGAACGAACGAACGAA
>JAODUO010002733.1:32500-39863 GCA_025642075.2 Ridgeia piscesae
CAGCATGAGCGTCTTTGTTGACCGAGTTCAGTTTACAAGATCGCACAGAGTGCAACACTTTATCCGAAATTCTGTCGTCGCATATAGTATATGAAGGTTAGCAGTACATATTTTAAGTTAAATAGATCTACACCCAAACTTCTGTTTTCAATATGCTGAACGTTTTAGCAAAATACGACCGATCGAACAGTGTTGACGGCTGTGCGCCAGGTAAAAATCATGTATAGTGGACTGTGAGTATGAATAAGAACAACAAATTGAATTGTTAGCCGTTTCTGGCTAGTGTAGAATCCTGTACCACACCAATGTTGGCAACATTTCATACTTCACTACGTTCTTTCAATCATTCATCATCATTCCAAATACGTTTTACAACTTGTTGCGTCTTAGACTTAGTGCACTACACTAGTAAATTCACATAGTCATAAACATAGTCTATAGACGCAGTAAGACGGCGTGGTACTGGTACGCAGTCATATAGGACTATGGGTGAGGCGTCTCAAAATAATTAAGATGCAATATTTCATGTGTATGGCATAAATATGTGACCCAGCACAGCAAAATCAGGAATAAGTCGGGATTGCCGAAGCTGGCAAATCAGCTTCAAAGTGCGCGAATGGGTATTTTTGGATGGAAAGGTCGATTTTCAGATATAGGTGAATTTAGTTAATGTAGTTATCGTAGATTACTATTATGCTGTTGTAACATCATAAAACGAGTGATAACATTGCTAAAAAGAGATATTTGGAAGAGCTATGTCGACCTCAGTGAGCACAAAGAACGAAAAATGTGCTTCATTCAGATGCATCGTGTCCGCCTTAACGTTCTGCCTACCCCCGCCATATTGGTATCGTTTTGAAGCTGAACTATTATGGGATGTATTCCCACGCGCGAAATTTGTCACATGTCAGTATAAAGCCAATTAAAATGCTTGAAAACGAAGCTAAAACGTAAACAAGAGCACGTTGGCGAAATCACGTGATATAATGCGCCCCGCTGATTGGCGGCTGACCTTTAACCCACGCGAATCCATGTTTGTTTTCGTTCGACATCGGGTGCACCGGACATCGTTTTGTATAAAATCTGCGAATTCTAATTTACTATTAAGTTGTCAATGCCGTAGTTTTAGTTGTTAGTTACCTAGGTTTTAACACGTGCAGTGATAGGCTCAACAATAGCATGGATGTTGCACAGCAGCGTGATATAGACATCGATCGACCTAGCGCTCAGTGATGGCCGCGATGGCAAAATCTGCGCGGAGTGTTTGACAACGAATCTTTGACACAACTATTAGGCGCGTATCGGATGGAGAGTTTACTGGATTCGTACGTGTCAGACAACAACAGTGAAGCAGGGAGTGTCGTTTTGGCCCTGAGTGCTAAAGTGGCGAGGAAGAATAATACCAAGTGACAGCTGACATTGACAGCTTCGATCGTGGATGATGGATCGCAACGCCAACGCTGCTTAAAATGTACTCGTAGATTTAGACCAAGAACTTGGACACATTCGTGGATTCATCTGCGGTTGCAGGTGTTTTGATGATGGACCCTGCTGTCAACAATTCATGGATTGGGAAATTGTTGACACCCCCAACGAATGCAAAGGAGATAACAGCCAGGCTGAGGGTAAGTTATACTAGCTCTATTGACTTTTTTGCTGTGATAGCAGGCTCAGCCTCACTCATTGTCACATTGAGCTCTCTAACAATGACATGCCATGACTCACATAAACCCGTGGTTTTTCTGTTAGTGTGAGAGTATCAATGTGACTGGTAATGTTCTAGTACGGTAATATACTAGGGATAACTAGTACTGTAATTCATTTAGAATTATGTTTTTAACTTATTTATACCTGCTTGTTATTATCGTACGTAGATCTTCATGAAATTAATGATCACATTTATTAGGTAGAATATTTTTTATTATTAGGGGAGGCGAGTAATTTTTGGCAACAGGTAAGAAAGAAGACATTTTGATTTTCCGATTTAGAGCAGTTAAGGAATGGGATGGAAGGTTTATAAGATTCAGAGCTGACTCTAAATGATCCAAGGTATTCGTCAATTATGCTGTTAGCCTGCTTATTTACCTAGCTGCTGGGCTCACTATGTATATGTCATCTGATTTAAAGATCAACTGTCCATATATCTCCAGTTTGAAATAATGGACAGTCATTACATAAACTTTTTGCAGCATTAAATGTTTTGTATATGGGAAGTTAAGACTATTATGTTTGTTTTGTGTCAGGTTTACGTCTGAAGAACCCACTGTCGTGTTCGCCAGGAAGCAGCCATCCGATGACAAACAGCAGTTCGATTTGCAGCACAGGCGAGGAGTCTACCCACCTGCTGCTCTACCTACAGAACCACCACCCCCAGGCCTCAACATCCACCAATAGTGTTTGTTTGACAAGATCAATGAATTCTGCGGACATCAACTGTCCAGAGCAAAGCCGACACATCCGAAGCCGCACCAGTCCACTGCTGCAACAGTCTGCCCATCACGTGAAGTGGCTGCTGCCATTGGCACATCAAAAAATGACAAAAGAAGCGGTGATTGTGTCGTGCTGTGTCACAAACAGACAGAACACATGGCTAGGTTCTGTGAACATTTTACTGTCGATTTCCGATTTGTTGCAGAATGTTCTAAAGGGATATCTCTGGAACTATAAGAGCTGCAAAGGTGAAATTTCACCAAACTGTGCATATTGAGGTGGTCTACAACTGTGCCAAATTTCACGCTCCTATGAGCTGTCTTTATGTTGCAAATGTATTAAAATACTTCATTAAACTTTATAGCTGTTTTTCTCAGAATCGGTTTTCAGAAAATGACTTGGTACACCTTCTCTTTATAAAACAATAACTTGGCGACCAATACAGCTAGACATTTGTGTTTGGTACCGTTGGAAAGCCCATAAATTTACCTTTCACATGGTACCTTTAACTCAAAAAGTGATTTTCCTACTTATTCCTGATTTTGCTGTGCTGGGTCACATATACTTGGATTGATTTTTAATGATTGACGTAAAGCAACGCAGTAAGATACAGTAGCCAGGATTTTCCATTGGAGGGAGCCATCCGACATCCAAGTAAACTATGTATGTGTTTAATAAAGTATATGCATACATGTATATATAATATATTATATATTTATATATATATATATATATATATATATATATATATATATATATATATATAAAAAAACTTTATTATTATTATATATATATATATATATATATATATATATATATATATTAAATACATTATTATTATTATATATATATATATAATTAAAACCCAACTCGCTTAAAATTAATATCGAAAACACAACACATTTTACTGACCAATGTAGCTGCCACTTCCGCATAAACATTCATAGAAGGCGTTAAATTAAGAAACCGAGAGGAAAACGACACAGACATAATATCAACCTAAAGCTAAAATCAGCTACCATATTCGTTATGCTATATTTCCCAAACATACAGACACGAATCATGACAAATACCAACATGTAGTCAATTACGCTAGTATTAGTGCTTTGTTTATAATTTTATGTATCTAATAATCATTTTAAAGAATTTAATTTAATGTGTAAATACATATATGACTTCATTTAATCACAGCATATTCAACCAGTAACTTCACAATATCATATCTAATGTTGCAGTTCATTGAAATTTATAAATTCACATGGGAAGTTCCAGTTACCCAGTGCAAGTTCGACTTTGGTTACAATGAGGTTACATCCGGAGCAAACGCTTGGAGGAAACTCGAAGGGGTTGTGGGAAATAGACGCATGTTACGTTAACTTGAAGGAAAGAAGCGGCGAAAACAATTGGGTAAAAAGAATCATTGGAGTTAAAAGAGCTGATAATAGAAGCTTTAAAAAGAAATTGGCGAGGAGTAGGTTGACATGGGCAGGTAATTTGGAAACAATGGGAGATGAGAATCATGCAATGAGAACAGAAGTCCAGAAAGTGGAGGGAAAAGGAGGCGAGAAGACCGAACTTGCGATGGGAGGATGGCATTAGGAGGATCTGGAAAATTAAGAGAACAATTAAGAACAAGAGCAAAAGATAGAAGGAATTAGATACTTGTAGAGAACGTAGCGAGAAAAAAGAAAGAAAAGAAGAAAAACATGTCGAAAATAGAAACCATAATATGTCATTAGCCGAGGTAGTGATAACGCACATAGAGAATGATATTTTCATTGCCTTGTCACTTGGGCTGCAGCCAGCTGGATGCTTATCGCCTACGAAAGAAGTGGATGATTCCTCCACTTAGGGGGAAATAATCCTATTTGAAAGGTGTGAAATGTCTTTGCCAAAGGGTAGGACTTACACTGGCATCTCATTCCATCTGCATTTTGTCACTCTATGAATAAGGTAGTCAGTTATTGGTCCTTTCCCCCATCCTCCTAATTTTCCGGGATTGGGGGAAGCATGCCCCTTTACCCACTCCTGATTATGTCACTGGTATGATATGGGCAAATATATAGTTATAAGGACAGAATCGAGGTAGGTCCAGGTCCTGCACAACTACCAATAATTCGGGACTCCGCAACGGTTCGAATGACGAATAAAATGTAGGCTAGTAGGCAATGCTAAGCATGACTCACATTGCATGTCTCGTATACGAAACAGTACCAAAATGTGTAGGTCGCACAGGCCGCTGTACCACAATACAAGAGCAGCCCTCTAAAGGGAAGAAATAGGAAGAAAGAGTTTCCCCCGGTGCGGTTAGATCAACAAATTCGCAACACGTTATCGCCGGAAATATCCGGCAACTGTGCGAGAGATGGAGCGTCGGCCGCGTCGTCGTGACGTCACAGTGGGTTTGACAACTGCCGCCATGCCGCAGAACGTTGGCCAGAACCGCGAGATTCTCTAGAGTAATCTTGACCGCGTTATTGTTGGAATTTCGAGTTTGACAGCGACTGCAGACCTAAACAAATGGGATGAATGGAACGCGCGTGTGTGTAAGCATTAAGACGACTAGTTGCAACAACGTCATTTGTGGCCGTTCGTATTCTTGTGTACCCCACACAGCAGAACCATAGTTAATAATGAAGACCACCAGACCCTCGTAGAGTTTGGCGGAACAGTTAATAGGCATTCCTCCATTACACGTTGTCTTAGTCACATCATTAGTTGCATCATTTCCATATAATCAAGACATCCAGTTAACATTAAGCCTAAATAGTTATGCTTATTCACAGTGCATATGTTTTGGTCCTCTAGGATAAAATCATAAGCAGCCTTTGATATAAATGGTTTACGAAAATATACAATTTATGTTATGTTGGTTGTCTTCTTGTCATTACTCATTTTAAACTAGTCGGCTTTGAATTATATATATATATATATATATATATATATATATATATACACACATAGTTTTATTGAATGATGCCATCCCCTCCAGTGCAAAATACTGCCTATGCCGGGATACCCTCACAATGAGTGAACAATTGTGGATTAAGGGTAGCGAACAAAACAAACCCGGACCTTAAAACGGTAATGAAAGTTTGGTAGACATGTGCAAGTTGCCAAACTCAAATTCTGGCGTCAGCAACAATGACATCTACTTACTTTGCCGTCCTGCGACCCAAATGCCTTCTAGAAACACACTAGGAATAAAATAAGAACGCAACCGTACTATACCAATGGAAGTGGTACTCGAGGATGGCTCCACCTCCACTGATCAAGGTGTGATATTACGTAAATTGAGAACTGACTTTCACACTTCACTGAACTCTGTCAATTACGAACGAACAGTTGAATAGCAACCGCCTGTAGAAACACACTCCTGGTTCACAATGAACATCTTGATGGATATATTTCCAAAGTGGACATTCGTCTGGCCTTAAACAAGGCCACGAAATATAAATCGCTGGGTAATGCCAGTATTCCAGTCGAAACACTGTGCAGTGGTAATGCCATCGGCTTGCTCTACGAACTATGTAATCAGTGTTTTGATAACAGCATGATAACAAACATAAACAACACTAGAAACAAATGCCGACAACAGACGTTTGCCTATTTCGTTGAGTTTAGTTAAGCTTACGATCGTATTAGTAAATATTATATTTCCTTTGAACTTTGACATAATATTTTTTATAAGGGGAAGTGTTTGAGGCCCGGGAGTTCTTCTATATCGATTAAAAATGCGGTGTTTTGGTCAACACATTACTGACTGGTTCGATGTTGGCGGCGGTCTTAAACAGGGATATGTTCTAGGCCCCGTCTCCTACCATGTTCAATATTGTTTATACACGATTTATCAACTGAATTGAAGCATTGCCGAAATATTGTGAATTGAGAACAAATTGTTACAATGCTTGCTTATGCAGATGATATTCACTAACTCTGTCTGATTATTTTAATTTTACATGTTGGTAGGTAGGCGAATCCGCAAATGAACTGCAGACATTGCTAAATGTTGTATGAAACTGGTGTAATGAATGGGGTATGTAGGTTAAAAGAGACAAAACATAAATTGTATATTTTCGTAAACCATTTATATCAAAGGCTGCTTATGATTTTATCCTAGAGGACCAAAACATATGCACTGTGAATAAGCATAACTATTTAGGCTTAATGTTAACTGGATGTCTTGATTATATGGAAATGATGCAACTAATGATGTGACTAAGACAACGTGTAATGGAGGAATGCCTATTAACTGTTCCGCCAAACTCTACGAGGGTCTGGTGGTCTTCATTATTAACTATGGTTCTGCTGTGTGGGGTACACAAGAATACGAACGGCCACAAATGACGTTGTTGCAACTAGTCGTCTTAATGCTTACACACACGCGCGTTCCATTCATCCCATTTGTTTAGGTCTGCAGTCGCTGTCAAACTCGAAATTCCAACAATAACGCGGTCAAGATTACTCTAGAGAATCTCGCGGTTCTGGCCAACGTTCTGCGGCATGGCGGCAGTTGTCAAACCCACTGTGACGTCACGACGACGCGGCCGACGCTCCATCTCTCGCACAGTTGCCGGATATTTCCGGCGATAACGTGTTGCGAATTTGTTGATCTAACCGCACCGGGGGAAACTCTTTCTTCCTATTTCTTCCCTTTAGAGGGCTGCTCTTGTATTGTGGTACAGCGGCCTGTGCGACCTACACATTTTGGTACTGTTTCGTATACGAGACATGCAATGTGAGTCATGCTTAGCATTGCCTACTAGCCTACATTTTATTCGTCATTCGAACCGTTGCGGAGTCCCGAATTATTGGTAGTTGTGCAGGACCTGGACCTACCTCGATTCTGTCCTTATAACTATATATTTGCCCATATCATACCAGTGACATAATCAGGAGTGGGTAAAGGGGGATGCTTTCCCCCCAAACCCGG
>JAODUO010002734.1:0-21240 GCA_025642075.2 Ridgeia piscesae
GTTTCGAGTGGTTTCGAGTGGTTTCAGGTTAGGTTTCGAGTGGTTTATGGTTTCGGTGGTTTCAGAGTTCGTGGTTTAGGTCATGGTTTGAGTGGTTTCGAGTGGTTACGGTAGTTTCGAAGATTTCGAGTGTTTTGTTTAATGGTTTCGATTGGTTTCGATTGGTTTCGATTGGTTTCGAGTGTTTTCTAGTGGTTTCTAGTGGTTTTAGTGGTTTAAATTGGTTTCAAATGGTTTATGGAGTTGGTGGTTAGGAATGTTGGTTTTCCTTGGTTTGATGGTTTCGAGTGGTTTCGAGTGGTTTCGAGTGGTTTCGATTGGTTTCGATTGGTTTCGATTGGTTTCGAGTGGTTTCGAGTGGTTTCGAGTGGTTTTGAGTGGTTTCGAGTGGTTTCGAGTGGTTTCGAGTGGTTTCGAGTGGTTTCGAGTGGTTTCGAGTGGTTTCGAGTGGTTTCGAGGGTTTCGTGGTTTCGAGTTTGTGGTTTCGAGTGGTTTGATGGTGGTTTCGGTGGTTTCGAGTGGTTTCGGTGGTTTCGAGTGGTTTCGGAGTGGTTGTTGGTTTCGGTGTTTGGTGGTTTCGGTGGTTTCGGTGGTTTGAGTGGTTTCGGTGGTTTCGAGTGGTTTCGAGTGGTTTCGAGTGGTTTCGAGTGGTTTCGAGTGGATACGATTGGTTTCGAGTGGTTTCGAGTGGTTTCGAGTGGTTTCGAGTGGTTTCGAGTGGTTTCGAGTGGTTTCGAGTGGTTTCGAGTGGTTTCGAGTGGTTTCGAGTGGTTTCGAGTGGTTTCGAGTGGTTTCGAGTGGTTTCGATTGGTTACGTGTAGTTTCTAGAAGATTCGAGTAGCTTAGACTAACGACGAATGGTTTCGATTGGTTTCGATTGGTTTCGATTGGTTTCGAGTGTTTTCTAGTGTTTTCTAGTGGTTTTATTGGTTTGAAATGGCTCCGTATGGTTACAAATGTTTACGAGTGGTAAGGAGTGGTTAGGAATGATTTCGAGTGGTTTCCTGTGGTTTCGAGTGGTTTCGAGTGGATACGTTTGGTTTCGATTGGTTTCGATTGGTTTCGATTGGTTTCGATTGGTTTCGAGTGGTTTCGAGTGGTTTCGAGTGGTTTCGAGTGGTTTCGAGTGGTTTCGAGTGGTTTCGAGTGGTTTCGAGTGGTTTCGAGTGGTTTCGAGTGGTTTCGAGTGGTTTCGAGTGGTTTTGAGTGGATACGCATGGTTTCGAGTGGTTTCGAGTGGTTTCGAGTGGTTTCGAGTGGTTTCGAGTGGTTTCGAGTGGTTTCGAGTGGTTTTGAGTGGATACGCATGGTTACGATTGGTTTCGAGTAGTTTCGAGTGGTTTCGAGTGGTTTCGAGTGGGTTCGAGTGGTTTCGAGTGGTTTCGAGTGGTTTCGAGTGGTTTCGAGTGGTTTCGAGTGGTTTTGAGTGGATACGCATGGTTACGATTGGTTTCGAGTAGTTTCGAGTGGTTTCGAGTGGTTTCGAGTGGTTTCGATTGTTTCGAGTGGTTTCGAGTGGTTTCGAGTGGTTTCGAGTGGTTTCGAGTGGTTTCGAGTGGTTTCGAGTGGTTTCGAGTGGTTTCGAGTGGTTTCGAGTGGTTACGTGTAGTTTCTAGAAGATTCGAGTAGCTTAGACTAACGACGAATGGTTTCGATTGGTTTCGATTGGTTTCGATTGGTTTCGAGTGTTTTCTAGTGTTTTCTAGTGGTTTTGATTGGTTTGAAATGGCTCCGTATGGTTACAAATGTTTACGAGTGGTAAGGAGTGGTTAGGAATGATTTCGAGTGGTTTCCTGTGGTTTCGAGTGGTTTCGAGTGGATACGTTTGGTTTCGATTGGTTTCGATTGGTTTCGATTGGTTTCGATTGGTTTCGAGTGGTTTCGAGTGGTTTCGAGTGGTTTCGATGTGGTTTCGATTGGTTTCGAGTGGTTTCGAGTGGTTTCGAGTGGTTTCGAGTGGTTTCGAGTGGTTTCGAGTGGTTTCGAGTGGTTTCGAGTGGTTTCGAGTGGTTTCGAGTGGTTTCGAGTGGTGATTCGCATGGTTTCGAGTGGTTTCGAGTGGGTTCGAGTGGTTTCGAGTGGTTTCGAGTGGTTTCGAGTGGTTTTGAGTGGATACGCATGGTTACGATTGGTTTCGAGTAGTTTCGAGTGGTTTCGAGTGGTTTCGAGTGGTTTCGAGTGGTTTCGAGTGGTTTCGAGTGGTTTCGAGTGGTTTCGAGTGGTTTCGAGTGGTTTCGAGTGGATACGCATGGTTACGATTGGTTTCGAGTGGTTTCGAGTGGTTTCGAGTGGTTTCGAGTGGTTTCGATGGTTTCGAGTGGTTTCGAGTGGTTTCGAGTGGTTTCGAGTGGTTTCGAGTGGTTTCGAGTGGTTTCGAGTGGTTTCGAGTGGTTTCGAGTGGTTTCGAGTGGTTTCGAGTGGTTAGTCCAGTGGTTTCGAGTGGTTTCGAGTGGTTTCGATTGGTTTCGATTGGTTTCGAGTGGTTTCGAGTGGTTTCAGTGGTTTCAGTGGTTTGATTGGTTTGAATGCTCCGATGGTTAGAAATGGTTACGATGGTAGAGGTTGGAATGTTTCGAGTGGTTTCCGTGGTTTCGAGTGGTTTCGAGTGGTCGTTTGGTTTCGATGGTTTGATGGTTTGATTGGTTTCGATTGGTTTCGAGTGGTTTCGAGTGGTTTCGAGTGGTTTCGATTGGTTTCGATTGGTTTCGAGTGGTTTCGAGTGGTTTCGAGTGGTTTCGAGTGGTTTCGAGTGGTTTCGAGTGGTTTCGAGTGGTTTCGAGTGGTTTCGAGTGGTTTCGAGTGGTTTCGTGGTTTCAGAGTTTGAGTGGATACGCATGGTTTCGATGGTTTCGATGGTTTCGATGGTTTCGAGTGGTTTCAGTGGTTTCAGTGGTTTTGAGGTGGTCGATGGTTACATTGTTTCGAGTGGTTTGAGTGGTTAGTGGTTTCGAGTGGTTTCCGTGGTTTCGAGTGGTTTCGAGTGGTTTCGAGTGGTTTCGAGTGGTTTCGAGTGGTTTCGAGTGGTTTCGATGGTTTCGATTGGTTTCGAGTGGTTTCGAGTGGTTTCGAGTGGTTTCGAGTGGTTTCGAGTGGTTTCGAGTGGTTTCGATTGGTTTCGAGTGGTTTCGAGTGGTTTCGAGTGGTTTCGAGTGGTTTCGAGTGGTTTCGAGTGGTTTCGAGTGGTTTCGAGTGGTTTCGAGTGGTTTCGAGTGGATACGCATGGTTTCGATTGGTTTCGAGTGGTTTCGATGGTTTCGAGTGGTTTCGAGTGGTTTCAGTGGTTTATGGTTTGGTGGGTTCAAATGTTTCGAGTGGTTTGAATGGTTTCGAGTGGTTTCGGAGTGGTTTCGAGTGGTCGTGTTCGATTGGTTTCGATTGTTTCGAGTGGTTTCGAGTGGTTTCGAGTGGTTTCGAGTGGTTTCAGTGGTTTCGAGTGGTTTCGAGTGGTTTCGAGTGGTTTCGAGTGGATACGCATGGTTACGATTGGTTTCGAGTGGTTTCGAGTGGTTTCGAGTGGTTTCGAGGTTTTGTTCGAGTGGTTTCGATTGGTTTCGAGGGTTTCGGTGGTGGGGGGGGGGGGGGGGGGGGGGGGGGGGGGGGGGGGTTTTGAGTGGTTTCGGAGTTTGGGTTTTGATTGGTTTCGAGTGGTTTCGATTGGTTTCGATTGGTTTCGAGTGGTTTCGAGTGGTTTCGAGTGGTTTCGAGTGGTTTCGAGTGGTTTCGAGTGGTTTCGAGTGGTTTCGAGTGGATACGATGGTTACGAGTGGTTTCGAGTGGTTTCGAATGGTTTCGAGTGGTTTCGAGTGGTTTCGAGTGGTTTCGAGTGGTTTCGAGTGGTTTCGAGTGGTTTCGAGTGGTTTCGAGTGGTTTCGAGTGGATACGCATGGTTACGATTGGCTTCGAGTGGTTTCGAGTGGTTTCGAGTGGTTTCGAGTGGTTTCGAGTGGTTTCGAGTGGTTTCGAGTGGTTTCGAGTGGTTTCGAGTGGGTTCGAGTGGATACGCATGGTTCGATTGGTTTCGAGTAGTTTCGAGTGGTTTCGAGTGGTTTCGAGTGGTTTCGAGTGGTTTCGAGTGGTTTCGAGTGGTTTCGAGTGGTTTCGAGTGGTTACGAGTATGGTTTCGAGTGGTTTCGAGTGGTTTCGAGTGGTTTCGAGTGGGTTCGAGTGGTTTCGAGTGGTTTCGAGTGGTTTCGAGTGGTTTCGAGTGGTTTCGAGTGGTTTCGTGTGGTTTCGTGTTGTTTCGAGTGGTTTCGAGTAGTTTAAGGTAATTTCGGGTAGTTTCGGGTAGTTACGGGAAGTTACGAGTATTACGAGTTCTTACGGGTAGTTACGGGTTGTTACGGGTAGTAACTACTCGCAACCACACGTAGCTACTCGAAACTACTCGTAACTACCCGTAACTTCTCGAAACTACACTAAATTATTCGAATCTACTCGAATATATTCGAAACTACTCAAAACTACTCTGGTTAGGAGTAGTTACGAGTGGTTTCTAGTAGTTCCGAATGATTTCGAGTGGTTTGCAGTGGTTACGATTAGTTACGAGTGGTTAAAAGTGGTTAGGAGTAGATTCGGTTGATTTCGGGTAGTTATTTGTAGTTACAGTTAGTTACGGGTGGTTTCGATTAGTTTCGATTGGATACGAGTGGTTGCGAGTGGTGTCGAGCAATTTCGTGCAGTTTCGAGTGGTTACGCGTAGTTTCTAGTACTTAAGAGTAGCTTTGGGTAGCTATGAGTAGTTTCGAATAAATTCGAGTAGTAACGCATTCTTTCGAGTTCTTACGAGTGGTTAAGAGTGGTTAAGAGTGGTTACGAGTGGTTTCGGGTGGTTTCGGATACTTATGGGTAACTTCATGTAGTTATGGTTAGTTTCGAGTAGGTTCCACTAGTTACGAGTGGGATCGAGAGGCTTCGAATGGTTTCGACCGGTTTGGAGTGGTTTGGAGTGGTTTGGAGTGGTTTCGAGTGGTTTCGAGTGGTTTCGAGTGGTTTCGAGTGGTTTCGAGTGGTTTCGAGTGGTTTCGAGTGGTTTCGAGTGGTTACGAGAGGTTACGAGTTGTTTCGGAGTTTCGATTTGTTTATCTTAGTTTCGATTAGTTTCATGTTACATGTAGTTACGGGTACTTTCGAGTAGTTTCGTGTAGTGGTTTCTCCCGTATAGCCGACCTCTCCCAACATTCCGCCTTTTCCCATCTAGTCGCTCTCTCCCTTCTAGTCGCCCTCCGTAAACGCCCTCTCCGGTCTAGCCGCCCACTCCAGTTTAGCCGCCCTCTCCCGTCTAGATACCCTCTCCCCTGTAGTCGCCATATCCCGTATAGTCGCCCTAGTCCTCATGAATCGATAAATCGATGAATCGATGAATCGATGAATCGATAAATCGATGAATCGATGAATACATGAATCCATGAATCGATGAATCGATGAATCGATGAAACGATGAATCGATGAATCGATCAATCGATAAATCGATCAATCGATAAATCGATAAATCGATCAATTGATAAATCGATAAATCGATAAATCGATAAATCGATGAATCGATGAATCGACGAATCGACGAATCGACGAATCGACGAATCGACGAATCGACGAATCGACGAATCGACGAATCAACGAATCAACGAATCAATAAATCAATAAATCAATAAATCAATAAATCAATAAATCAATAAATCAATAAATCAATCAATCAATAAATCAATAAATCAATAAATCATTAAATCAATAAATCAATAAATCAATAAATCCATCAATCAATCAATCAATAAATCAATAAATCATTAAATCAATAAATCAATAAATCAATCAATCAATAAATCAATAAATCAATAAATCAATAAATCAATAAATCAATAAATCAATAAATCAATAAATCAATAAATCAATAAATCAATCAATCAATAAATCATTAAATCAATAAATCAATAAATCAATAAATCAATAAATCAATAAATCAATAAATCAGTCGCCAGTCGCCAGTCGCCAGTCGCCAGTCGCCAGTCGTCAGTCAGTCAATCACATAAAACGGATAAAAGGGTAAACGGGTAAACGGGTAAACGGGTAAACGGTAAGCGGGTAAACGGGTAAACGGGTAAACGGGTAAAACTGTAAATGGGTAAACAGTTAAAAATGTAAATGATTAAATGGGTAAATGGGTAAACGGATATACGTGTAAAATATAAAATGGTTAAAAATGTATACGGGTAAACGGATAAATGGGTAGAAGGGTAAAGGGGTAAACGGATAAACGGTTAAACGGGTAAAGGGGTAAAGGGGTAAATGGGTAGAAGGGTAAAGGGGTAAACGGATAAACGGTTAAACGGGTAAAGGGGTAAAGGGGTAAAGGGGTAAAGGGATAAAGGGGTAAAGGGATAAAGGGGTAAAGGGGTAAAGGGGTAAACGGTAAACGTGTAAAGATGTAGATGCGTAAACGGGTAGACGCTTAAAGGTAAACGGTAAACGGGTAAACGGGTAAACGGGTAAACGGGTAAACGGGTAAACGGGTAAACGGGTAAACGAGTAAACGGGTAAACGGGTAAACGGGTAAAGGGTAAAACGGTTGAATGGTTAAACGGGTGAAAGGGGTAAACTCGTAAAGGGGTAAATGGGAAAAGGGATAAAGGGGTAAAGGTGATAAGGAGTAAAGGAGTAAAGGGGTAAACGGGTAAACGGTTAAACGGATAAAAGGGTAAACGGGTAAATGGTAAAACGTATAAACGGGTAAAATTATAAACGGGTAAACGGGTAAACGGGTAAACAGGTAAATGGGTAAACCGGTAAACGGGTAAACGGGTAAACGGGTAAACGGGTAAACGGGTAAACGGGTAAACGGGTAAACGGGTAAACGGGTAAACGGGTAAACGGATAAACGGAAAAACAGGTATAAGTATAATCGTGTAATCGGATAAACGGGTAAACGGATAAACGGGTAAACAGGTAAAAATGTATACGATTAAACGTGTAAACGGATATTCGTGTAACAGATTAAATTGTTAAACGGGTAAACGGGTAAATGGTAAAACTGATAAACGGATAAACGGATAAAAGTGTAAACGGTTAAACGGGTAAACGGGAAAATGCAAAAACGGATAAACGGGTAAACGGTTAAACGGTTAAACGGGTAAACGGGTAAACGGGTAAACGTATAAACGGGTAAAAGGGTTAAATTCGTAAACGGGTAAATGGGTAAACGGATAAACGGATATACGTGTAAAATATTAAATGGTTAAAAATTTACATGGGTAAACGGGTAAACGGGTAAAGGAATAAACGGGTAAACGGGTAAACGGGTAAAAGGGTAAACAGTTAAACGGGTCAAATGGTATATGCATAAAAAGGTAATCGGAATTTCGCGTAAAAGGATAAACGGGTAAACGGAAAACCAGGTATAAGTGTAATCGTGTAAACGGTTAAAAGGGTAAACGGGTAAAAGGGTAAATTCGTAAACGGGTAAATGGGTAGAGGTGTAATCGGATAAAGTGATAAACCGTAAATGGGTAAACAGTTAAAATGTAACTGATTAAACGGGTAAATGGGTAAACGGATATGTGTAAAATATTAAATGGTTATAAATGTATACGGGTAAACGGGTAAACGCGTAAAGGGTAAAGGGGTAAACGAGTAAATGGGTAAACGGGTAAACGGGTAAAACGGGTAAACGGATAAACGGTTAAACGGGTAAACAGGAAACGGGTGAAAGGGGTAAACTACTAAACGGGTAAATGGGTAAAGGGATAAAGGGGTAAAGGGGTAAAGGAGTAAACGTGTAAAGGTGTAGATGCGTAAACGGGTAGACGCGTAAATGGGTAGACGCTTAAAGGGGGGTAAACGGGTAAACGGGTAAACGGGTAAACGGGTAAACGGGTAAACGGGTAAACGGGTAAACGAGTAAACGGGTAAACGGGTAAACGGGTAAAGGGTAAAACGGTTGAATGGTTAAACGATTAAACAGGTAAACGGGTGAAAGGGGTAAACTCGTAAAGGGGTAAATGGGAAAAGGGATAAAGGGGTAAAGGTGATAAGGAGTAAAGGAGTAAAGGGGTAAACGGGTAAACGGTTAAACGGATAAAAGGGTAAACGGGTAAATGGTAAAACGTATAAACGGGTAAACGGAATAAAGGGTAAACGGGTAAACGGGTAAACGGGTAAACGGGTAAACGGGTAAACGGGTAAACGGGTAAACGGGTAAACGGGTAAACGGGTAAACGGGTAAACGGGTAAACGGATAAACGGAAAAACAGGTATAAGTATAATCGTGTAATCGGATAAACGGGTAAACGGATAAACGGGTAAACAGGTAAAAATGTATACGATTAAACGTGTAAACGGATATTCGTGTAACAGATTAAATTGTTAAACGGGTAAACGGGTAAATGGTAAAACTGATAAACGGATAAACGGATAAAAGTGTAAACGGTTAAACGGGTAAACGGGAAAATGCAAAAACGGATAAACGGGTAAACGGTTAAACGGTTAAACGGGTAAACGGGTAAACGGGTAAACGTATAAACGGGTAAAAAGGTTAAATTCGTAAACGGGTAAATGGGTAAACGGATAAACGGATATACGTGTAAAATAGTAAATGGTTAAAAATTTACATGGGTAAACGGGTAAACGGGTAAAGGAATAAACGGGTAAACCGTTATTACGCGGTAAAACCGTAAACAGTTAAACGGGTCAAATGGTATATGTATACATAACCCTTTGCCCCGTTTACTTTTATCGGAATTTCGAAAAGGATAAACGGGTAAACGGAAAACCAGGTATAAGTATAATCGTGTAAACGGTTAAAAGGGTAAACGGGTAAAAGGGTAAATTCGTAAACGGGTAAATGGGTAGAGGTGTAATCGGATAAAGTGATAAACCGTAAATGGGTAAACAGTTAAAACTGTAACTGATTAAACGGGTAAATGGGTAAACGGATATGTGTAAAATATTAAATGGTTATAAATGTATACGGGTAAACGGGTAAACGCGTAAAGGGTAAAGGGGTAAACGAGTAAATGGGTAAACGGGTAAACGGGTAAAACGGGTAAACGGATAAACGGTTAAACGGGTAAACAGGAAACGGGTGAAAGGGGTAAACTACTAAACGGGTAAATGGGTAAAGGGATAAAGGGGTAAAGGGGTAAAGGAGTAAACGTGTAAAGGTGTAGATGCGTAAACGGGTAGACGCGTAAATGGGTAGACGCTTAAAGGGGTAAACGGGTAAAGGGTAAACGGGTAAACGAGTAAACGAGTAAACGGGTAAACGGGTAAACGGGTAAACGGGTAAACGAGTAAACGGGTAAACGGGTAAACGGGTAAAGGGTAAAACGGTTGAATGGTTAAACGATTAAACAGGTAAACGGGTGAAAGGGGTAAACTCGTAAAGGGGTAAATGGGAAAAGGGATAAAGGGGTAAAGGTGATAAGGAGTAAAGGAGTAAAGGGGTAAACGGGTAAACGGTTAAACGGATAAAAGGGTAAACGGGTAAATGGTAAAACGTATAAACGGGTAAAATTATAAACGGGTAAACGGGTAAACGGGTAAACAGGTAAATGGTAAACGGGTAAACGGGTAAACGGGTAAACGGGTAAACGGGTAAACGGGTAAACGGATAAACGGAAAAACAGGTATAAGTATAATCGTGTAATCGGATAAACGGGTAAACGGATAAACGGATAAACGGGTAAACAGGTAAAAATGTATACGATTAAACGTGTAAACGGATATTCGTGTAACAGATTAAATTGTTAAACGGGTAAACGGGTAAATGGTAAAACTTATAAACGGATAAACGGATAAAAGTGTAAACGGTTAAACGGGTAAACGGGAAAATGCAAAAACGGATAAACGGGTAAACGGTTAAACGGTTAAACGGGTAAACAGGAAACGGGTGAAAGGGGTAAATTACTAAACGGGTAAATGGGTAAAGGGATAAAGGGGTAAAGGGGTAAAGGAGTAAAGGGGTAAACGGGTAAACGGGTAAAACTTACCCGTTTACAATATTACCCGTTTACCCTTTTACCCGTTTAACCCTTTAACCCCTTTACCCGTTTAACCGTTTACCCGTTTACCAGTTTACTCTTTTACCCGTTTACCCCTTTACCCCTTTACCCGTTAACCCGTTTCCCCGTTTATTCTTTTATCGCGAATTTCCGATTACGTGTTTAAACGTATACACGTATACATACCCGTTTACCATTTTTTACCCGTTTTCCAATTTACGCGTTTACCTCTCTCTCTATTCTTTCATAACCGTTTAATCTCTTACACTTCCTTTTACCCGTTTAATCGTTTACCCTATAACCCTTTTATCCGTTTATCCATTTACCCATTTACCAGATAACCCGTTTACCCGTTTACCCGTTTACCAGTTTACCAGTTTACCCGTTTACCCGTTTACCCTTTTAAACGATTATTCTTATACGTTTATCGGTTTACCGGTTTACCTGTTTACCGGTTTACCGGTTTAATCGTTTACCCGTTTACCCGTTTACCCGTTTACCCGTTTACGCTTTTACCCTTTTTTACCCGTTTTCCAATTTACTCGTTTACCTCTCTCTCTCTATTCTTGCATAAACTTTTAAATCTTTTACACTTCATTTTACCCGTTTACTCGTCTAATCGTTTAATATATTACCCGTTTATCCGTTTATCCGTTTATCCGTTTACCCATTTACCAGATAACCCATTATATTAATATATTTACCAGATAACCCATTATATTAATATATTTACCAGATAACCCATTATATTAATATATTACCCGTTTATCCGTTTATCCGTTTATCCGTTTACCCATTTACCAGATAACCCATTTACCCTTTTACCCGTTTACCCCTTTACCCCTTTACCCGGTTAAGGTTTACCCCTTTATCCGTTTTCCTATTTACACGTTTGCCCGTTTACCCGTTTACCCGTTTACCCGTTTGCCCGTTTGCCCGTTTGCTCGTTTACCCGTTTACCCGTTTACACTTTAACACTTTTACACGTATATAGAATTACCCGTTTAATCGTTTATCTGTTTAATCTTTTACGTGTTTACCCGTTTACCCGTTTACCCGTTTACCCGTTTACCCGTTTACCCGTTTACCCGTTTACACGTTTACACGTTTGCACGTTTGCCCGTTTGCCCGTTTCCACGTTTGCCCGTTTGCCCGTTTGCCCGTTTACCCGTTTATCCGTTTACCCGTTTACCTCTATACTTGTTTACCCGTTTACCCGTTTACCCGTTTACCCGTTTACCCGTACACCGTTTACCCGTTTACCCGTTTACCCGTTTACCGTTTACCCGTTTACCCGTTTACCCGTTTACCCGTTTACCCGTTTACCCGTTTACACGTTTACACGTTTGCACGTTTGCCCGTTTGCCCGTTTCCACGTTTGCCCGTTTGCCCTTTTGCCCGTTTGCCCGTTTACCCGTTTGCCCGTTTGCCCGTTTACCGTTTACCCGTTTACCCGTTTACCCGTTTACCCGTTTACCCGTTTATCGCGAATTTCCGATTACCCTTTTAAACGTATACAATTTGACCCGTTTAACTGTTCACCCGTTCACCCGTTTACCCGTTTATCCGTTTACCCGTTTAACCGTTTACCCGTTTACCCGTTTACACGTTTGCACGTTTGCATGTTTGCCCGTTTGCCCGTTTGCCCGTTTGCCCGTTTACCCGTTTACCCGTTTACCCGTTTGCCCGTTTACCCGTTTGCCCGTTTGCCCGTTTACCCGTTTACCCGTTTACCCGTTTACCCGTTTACCCGTTTACCCGTTTACACGTTTACACGTTTGCACGTTTGCATGTTTGCCCGTTTGCCCGTTTGCACGTTTGCCCGTTTGCCCGTTTGCCAGTTTGCCCGTTTACCCGTTTACCCGTTTACCCGTTTACCCGTTTACCCGTTTATCGCGAATTTCCGATTACCCTTTTAAACGTATACAATTTGACCCGTTTAACTGTTCACCCGTTTACCCGTTTACCCGTTTACCCGTTTACCCGTTTACCCGTTTAACCGTTTACCCGTTTACCCGTTTACCCTGTTTATCCGTTTACCCGTTTATCCGTTTATCCGTTTACCGCTTTACCTGTTTACCGGTTTACTCGTTTACCCGTTTAAACGTTTACCCGTTTACCCGTTTACTCGTTTGCACGTTTGCACGTTTGCCCGTTTGCCCGTATGCCCGTTTGCCCGTTTACCCGTTTACCCGTTTACCCGTTTACCCGTTTACCCGTTTACCCGTTTACCCGTTTACCCGTTTACCCGTTTACCCGTTTATCCGTTTACCCGTTTACCTTTACGTTTACCCGTTTACCCGTTTACCCGTTTACCCGTTTACCGTTTACCCGTTTGCCCGTTTACACTTTTACACTTTTACACGTATCTCGGATTACCCGTTTATCCGTTTATCCCTTTAAACGATTATTCTTATACCTTTTTATCCGTTTACCGGTTTACCGGTTTACCGCTTTACCGGTTTACCGGTTTACCCGTTTACCCGTTTACCCGTTTACCCGTTTACCCGTTTACCCGTTTACCCGTTTACCCGTTTACCCGTTTACCCGTTTACCCGTTTACCCGTTTACCCGTTTACCCGTTTACCCGTTTACCCGTTTATCGCGACTTTCCGATTACCCTTTTAAACGTATACAATTTGACCCGTTTAACTGTTCACCCGTTTACCCGTTTACCCGTTTACCCGTTTACCCGTTTACCCGTTTACCCGTTTACCCGTTTACCCGTTTACCCGTTTACCCGTTTACCCTGTTTATCCGTTTACCCGTTTATCCGTTTATCCGTTTACCGTTTACCTGTTTACCGGTTTACTCGTTTACCCGTTTACCCGTTTACCCGTTTATCCGTTTACCCGTTTACCTCTATACTTGTTTACCCGTTTACCCGTTTACCCGTTTACCCGTTTACCCGTTTACCCGTTTACCCGTTTACCCGTTTACCCGTTTACACTGTTTACCCGTTTACCCGTTTACCCGTTTACCCGTTTACCCGTTTGCCCGTTTACACTTTTACACTTTTACACGTATCTCGGATTACCCGTTTATCCGTTTATCCGTTTAAACGATTATTCTTATACCTTTTTATCCGTTTACCGGTTTACCGGTTTACCGCTTTACCGGTTTACCGTTTACCCGTTTACCCGTTTACCCGTTTACCCGTTTACCCGTTTACCCGTTTACCGTTTACCCGTTTACCCGTTTACCCGTTTACCCGTTTACCCGTTTACCCGTTTACCCGTTTACCCGTTTACCCGTTTACCCGTTTACCGTTTACCCGTTTACCGTTTACCCGTTTACCCGTTTGCCCGTTTACACTTTTACACTTTTACACTTTTACACGTATCTCGAATTACCCGTTTATCCGTTTATCCGTTTAAACGATTATTCTTATACCTTTTTATCCGTTTACCGGTTTACCGGTTTACCGCTTTACCAGTTTACTCGTTTACTCGTTTACCCGTTTACCCGTTTTTACCGTTTACCCGTTTACCCGTTTACCCGTTTACACGTTTGCCCATTTACCCGTTTGCCCGTTTGCCCGTTTACCCTTTTAAAGTTTTACACGTCTCGGATTACCCGTTTATATGTTAATTTTTTTACTTGTTTACCCTTTTACCCGTTCACCCGTTTACCGTTTTCCCGTTTACCCGTTTACCCGTTTACCCGTTTACCCGTTTACCCGTTTACCCGTTTACCCGTTTACCCTTTTACCCGTTTACCCGTTTATCCTTTTATCGCGAATTTCCGATTACCCTTTTAAACGTATACAATTTTATTCGTTTACCCGTTTACCCGTTTACCCGTTTACCCATTTACCCGTTTACCCGTTTACCCGTTTACCCGTTTACCCGTTTACCCGTTTACCCGTTTACCCGTTTACCCGTTTACCCGTTTACCAGTTTACCCGTTTATCGCGAATTTCCGATTACCCTTTTAAACGTATACAATTTGACCCGTTTAACTGTTCACCCGTTTACCCGTTTACCCGTTTAACCGTTTACCCGTTTACCCGTTTACCCGTTTACCCGTTTACCCGTTTACCCGTTTACCCGTTTACCCGTTTACCCGTTTATCCGTTTACCGCTTTACCTGTTTACCGGTTTACTGGTTTACTCGTTTACCCGTTTACCCGTTTACCCGTTTACCCGTTTACCCGTTTACCCGTTTACCCGTTTACCCGTTTACCCGTTTACCCGTTTACCGTTTACCCGTTTACCCTTTACCCGTTTACCCGTTTGCCCGTTTACACTTTTACACTTTTACACTTTTACACGTATCTCGGATTACCCGTTTATCCGTTTATCCGTTTAAACGATTATTCTTATACCTTTTTATCCGTTTACCGGTTTACCGGTTTACCGCTTTACCAGTTTACTCGTTTACTCGTTTACCCGTTTACCCGTTTTTACCGTTTACCCGTTTACCCGTTTACTCGTTTACCCGTTTACACGTTTGCCCATTTACCCGTTTGCCCGTTTGCCCGTTTACCCTTTTAAAGTTTTACACGTCTCGGATTACCCGTTTATATGTTAATTTTTTTACTTGTTTACCCTTTTACCCGTTCACCCGTTTACCGTTTTCCCGTTTACCCGTTCACCCGTTTACCCGTTTGCCCGTTTGCCCGTTTACCCGTTTACCCGTTTACCCGTTTACCCGTTTCCCCTGTTTACCCGTTTATCCGTTTACCGCTTTACCTGTTTACCGGTTTACTGGTTTACTCGTTTACCCGTTTACCCGTTTACCCGTTTACCCGTTTACCCGTTTACCCGTTTACCCGTTTACCCGTTTACCGTTTACCCGTTTACCGTTTACCCGTTTACCCGTTTGCCCGTTTACACTTTTACACTTTTACACTTTTACACGTATCTCGGATTACCCGTTTATCCGTTTACCGCTTTACCTGTTTACCGGTTTACTGGTTTACTCGTTTACCCGTTTACCCGTTTACCCGTTTACCCGTTTACCCGTTTACCCGTTTACCCGTTTACCCGTTTACCCGTTTACCCGTTTACCCGTTTACCGTTTACCCGTTTACCGTTTACCCGTTTACCCGTTTACCCGTTTACCCGTTCACCCGTTTACCGTTTTCCCGTTTACCCGTTCACCCGTTTACTCGTTTGCCCGTTTGCCCGTTTGCCCGTTTGCCCGTTTGCCCGTTTACCCGTTTACCCGTTTACCCTTTTACCCGTTTACCCGTTTATTCTTTTATCGCGAATTTCCGATTACCCTTTTAAACGTATACAATTTTATTCGTTTAATTGTTCACCCGTTTACCCGTTTACCCGTTTACCCGTTTACCGCTTTACCTGTTTACCGGTTTACCGATTTACTCGTTTACCCGTTTACCCGTTTACCCGTTTACCCGTTTACCCGTTTACCCGTTTACCCGTTTACCCGTTTACCCGTTTACCCGTTTACCCGTTTACCCGTTTACCCGTTTGCCCGTTTACACTTTTACACTTTTACACGTATCTCGGATTACCCGTTTATCCGTTTATCCGTTTAAACGATTATTCTTATACCTTTTTATCCGTTTACCGGTTTACCGGTTTACCGGTTTACCGGTTTACCGATTTACCGGTTTACTCGTTTACCCGTTTACCCGTTTACCCGTTTAACCGTTTACCCGTTTACCCGTTTACCCGTTTACCCGTTTACCCGTTTACCCGTTTACCCGTTTACCCGTTTACCCGTTTACCCGTTTACCCGTTTACCGTTTACCCGTTTACCCGTTTGCCCGTTTACACTTTTACACTTTTACACGTATCTCGGATTACCCGTTTATCCGTTTATCCGTTTAAACGATTATTCTTATACCTTTTTATCTGTTTACCGGTTTACCGGTTTACCGCTTTACCGGTTTACTCGTTTACCCGTTTACCCGTTTACCTGTTTTTCCCGTTTACCCGTTTACCCGTTTACCCGTTTACACGTTTGCCCATTTACCCGTTTGCCCGTTTGCCCGTTTACCCTTTTAAAGTTTTACACGTATCTCGGATTACCCGTTTATATGTTAATTTTTTTACCTGTTTACCCTTTTACCCGTTCACCCGTTCACCCGTTTACCGTTTTCCCGTTTACCCGTTTACCCGTTTACCCGTTTACCCGTTTGCCCGTTTGCCCGTTTGCCCGTTTACCCGTTTACCCGTTTACCCTTTTTCCCGTTTACCCGTTTATCCTTTTATCGCGAATTTCCGATTACCCTTTTAAACGTATACAATTTTATTCGTTTAATTGTTCACCCGTTTACTCGTTTACCCGTTTACCTGTTTACCCGTTTACCCGTTTACCCGTTTACCCGTTTACCCGTTTACCCGTTTATCCCTTTACCCGTTTACCCGTTTACCCGTTTAACCGTTTAACCGTTTAACCGTTTAACCGTTTAACCGTTTAACCGTTTAACCGTTTAACCGTTTAACCGTTTAAACGTTTAAACGTTTAAACGTTTAAACGTTTACCCGTTTACCCGTTTAACCGTTTAACCGTTTAACCGTTTAACCGTTTAACCGTTTAACCGTTTAACCGTTTAACCGTTTGCCCGTTTGCCCGTTTGCCCGTTTACCCGTTTACCCGTTTACCCGTTTGCCCGTTTACCCTTTTAAAGTTTTACACGTATCTCGGATTACCCGTTTATGTTAATTTTTTTACATGTTTACCCTTTTACCCGTTCACCCTTTTTCCCGTTTACCCGTTTACACGTTTACCCGTTTACCCGTTTACCCGTTTGCCCGTTTGCCCGTTTGCCCGTTTACCCGTTTACCCGTTTACCCTTTTACCCCTTTACCCGTTTATCCTTTTATCGCGAATTTCCGATTACCCTTTTAAACGTATACAATTTTATTCGTTTAATTGTTCACCCGTTTACTCGTTTACCCGTTTACCCATTTACCCGTTTACCTCTATACTTGTTTAACCGTTTATTTTTTACACATCCTTTTAACCTTTACTCGTTTAATCTTTTGTCATATTACCCTTTTACCCATTTATCCATTTACCCATTTACCCTTTTACCCGTTTACCCGTTTATCCGGTTACCCGTTTACCCGTTTGCCCGTTTGCCCATTTGCCCGTTTGCCCCTTTATCCGTTTACCCCTTTACCCGTTTACCCGTTTACCCGTTTACCCGTTTACCCGTTTACCCGTTTACCCGTTTACCCGTTTATCCGTTTACCCGTTTACCTCTATACTTGTTTACCCGTTTACCCGTTTACCCGTTTACCCGTTTACCGTTTACCCGTTTGCCCGTTTACACTTTTACACTTTTACACGTATCTCGGATTACCCGTTTATCCGTTTATCCCTTTAAACGATTATTCTTATACCTTTTTATCCGTTTACCGGTTTACCGGTTTACCGCTTTACCGGTTTACCGGTTTACCGGTTTACCCGTTTACCCGTTTACCCGTTTACCCGTTTACCCGTTTACCCGTTTACCCGTTTACCCGTTTACCCGTTTACCCGTTTACCCGTTTACCCGTTTACCCGTTTACCCGTTTACCCGTTTACCCGTTTATCGCGACTTTCCGATTACCCTTTTAAACGTATACAATTTGACCCGTTTAACTGTTCACCCGTTTACCCGTTTACCCGTTTACCCGTTTACCCGTTTACCCGTTTACCCGTTTACCCGTTTACCCGTTTACCCGTTTACCCGTTTACCCTGTTTATCCGTTTACCCGTTTATCCGTTTATCCGTTTACCGCTTTACCTGTTTACCGGTTTACTCGTTTACCCGTTTACCCGTTTACCCGTTTATCCGTTTACCCGTTTACCTCTATACTTGTTTACCCGTTTACCCGTTTACCCGTTTACCCGTTTACCCGTTTACCCGTTTACCCGTTTACCCGTTTACCCGTTTACACGTTTACCCGTTTACCCGTTTACCCGTTTACCGTTTACCCGTTTGCCCGTTTACACTTTTACACTTTTACACGTATCTCGGATTACCCGTTTATCCGTTTATCCCTTTAAACGATTATTCTTATACCTTTTTATCCGTTTACCGGTTTACCGGTTTACCGCTTTACCGGTTTACCCGTTTACCCGTTTACCCGTTTACCCGTTTACCCGTTTACCCGTTTACCCGTTTACCCGTTTACCCGTTTACCCGTTTACCCGTTTACCCGTTTACCCGTTTACCCGTTTACCCGTTTACCCGTTTACCCGTTTACCCGTTTATCGCGACTTTCCGATTACCCTTTTAAACGTATACAATTTGACCCGTTTAACTGTTCACCCGTTTACCCGTTTACCCGTTTACCCGTTTACCCGTTTACCCGTTTACCCGTTTACCCGTTTACCCGTTTACCCGTTTACCCGTTTACCCTGTTTATCCGTTTACCCGTTTATCCGTTTATCCGTTTACCGCTTTACCTGTTTACCGGTTTACTCGTTTACCCGTTTACCCGTTTACCCGTTTATCCGTTTACCCGTTTACCTCTATACTTGTTTACCCGTTTACCCGTTTACCCGTTTACCCGTTTACCCGTTTACCCGTTTACCCGTTTACCCGTTTACCCGTTTACACGTTTACCCGTTTACCCGTTTACCCGTTTACCGTTTACCCGTTTGCCCGTTTACACTTTTACACTTTTACACGTATCTCGGATTACCCGTTTATCCGTTTATCCCTTTAAACGATTATTCTTATACCTTTTTATCCGTTTACCGGTTTACCGGTTTACCGCTTTACCGGTTTACCGGTTTACCCGTTTACCCGTTTACCCGTTTACCCGTTTACCCGTTTACCCGTTTACCCGTTTACCCGTTTGCCCGTTTACCCGTTTACCCGTTTGCCCGTTTACCCGTTTACCCGTTTACCCGTTTACCCGTTTACCCGTTTACCGTTTACCCGTTTCCGTTTACCCGTTTACCCGTTTGCCCGTTTACACTTTTACACTTTTACACTTTTACACGTATCTCGAATTACCCGTTTATCCGTTTATCCGTTTAAACGATTATTCTTATACCTTTTTATCCGTTTACCGGTTTACCGGTTTACCGCTTTACCAGTTTACTCGTTTACTCGTTTACCCGTTTACCCGTTTTTACCGTTTACCCGTTTACCCGTTTACCCGTTTACACGTTTGCCCATTTACCCGTTTGCCCGTTTGCCCGTTTACCCTTTTAAAGTTTTACACGTCTCGGATTACCCGTTTATATGTTAATTTTTTTACTTGTTTACCCTTTTACCCGTTCACCCGTTTACCGTTTTCCCGTTTACCCGTTCACCCGTTTACCCGTTTGCCCGTTTGCCCGTTTACCCGTTTACCCGTTTACCCTTTTACCCGTTTACCCGTTTATCCTTTTATCGCGAATTTCCGATTACCCTTTTAAACGTATACAATTTTATTCGTTTACCCGTTTACCTGTTTACCCGTTTACCCGTTTACCCGTTTACCCGTTTACCCGTTTACCCGTTTACCCGTTTACCCGTTTACCCGTTTACCCGTTTACCCGTTTACCCGTTTACCCGTTTACCCGTTTACCCGTTTACCAGTTTACCCGTTTATCGCGAATTTCCGATTACCCTTTTAAACGTATACAATTTGACCCGTTTAACTGTTCACCCGTTTACCCGTTTACCCGTTTAACCGTTTACCCGTTTACCCGTTTACCCGTTTACCCGTTTACCCGTTTACCCGTTTACCCGTTTCCCCTGTTTACCCGTTTATCCGTTTACCGCTTTACCTGTTTACCGGTTTACTGGTTTACTCGTTTACCCGTTTACCCGTTTACCCGTTTACCCGTTTACCCGTTTACCCGTTTACCCGTTTACCCGTTTACCCGTTTACCGTTTACCCGTTTACCCTTTACCCGTTTACCCGTTTGCCCGTTTACACTTTTACACTTTTACACTTTTACACGTATCTCGGATTACCCGTTTATCCGTTTATCCGTTTAAACGATTATTCTTATACCTTTTTATCCGTTTACCGGTTTACCGGTTTACCGCTTTACCAGTTTACTCGTTTACTCGTTTACCCGTTTACCCGTTTTTACCGTTTACCCGTTTACCCGTTTACTCGTTTACCCGTTTACACGTTTGCCCATTTACCCGTTTGCCCGTTTGCCCGTTTACCCTTTTAAAGTTTTACACGTCTCGGATTACCCGTTTATATGTTAATTTTTTTACTTGTTTACCCTTTTACCCGTTCACCCGTTTACCGTTTTCCCGTTTACCCGTTCACCCGTTTACCCGTTTGCCCGTTTGCCCGTTTACCCGTTTACCCGTTTACCCGTTTACCCGTTTCCCCTTTTTCCCCTTTTCCGTTTTCCCTTTACCGTTTACCTTTATTTTTTTACCCGTTTACCCGTTTACCCGTTTACCCGTTTACCCGTTTACCCGTTTACCCGTTTACCCGTTTACCCGTTTACCGTTTACCCCTTTTCCGTTTCCCGTTTACCCGTTTTTTACACTTTTACACTTTTACACTTTTACACGTATCTCGGATTACCCGTTTATCCGTTTCCCCTTTCCCTTTTTCCGGTTTCTGGTTTCCGTTTACCGTTTACCCGTTTACCCCTTTTCCCGTTTTCCCGTTTTCCCGTTTACCCGTTTACCCGTTTACCCGTTCCCCTTTACCGTTTCCCCTTTACCGTTTACCCGTTTCCCGTTTCCTTTTTTTACTTTTTCCTTTTCCCGTTTCCCCTTCACCCGTTTACTCGTTTGCCCGTTTGCCCGTTTGCCCTTTCCCGTTTGCCCGTTTCCCCTTTACCCGTTTACCCTTTTACCCGTTTACCCGTTTATCCTTTTATCGCGAATTTCCGATTACCCTTTTAAACGTATACAATTTTACGTTTTTTTCCCGTTTTCCCGTTTACCCGTTTACCCGTTTACCCTTTACCTGTTTACCGGTTTACCGATTTACTCGTTTACCCGTTTACCCGTTTGTTTACCCGTTTACCCGTTTACCCGTTTACCCGTTTACCCGTTTACCCGTTTACCCGTTTACCCGTTTACCCGTTTCCCGTTTACCCGTTTGCCCGTTTACACTTTTTTTTAAAGTTTCTTTCCCCTTTATCCGTTTATCCGTTTAAACGATTATTCTTATACCTTTTTATCCGTTTACCGGGTTTTCCGGTTTTCCGGTTTACCGGGTTTTCCGTTTTCCGGTTTCTGTTTCCCCTTTCCCTTTACCCCTTTAAGTTTACCCGTTTACCCGTTTACCCGTTTACCCGTTTACCCGTTTACCCGTTTACCCTTTCCCCTTTCCCGTTTACCCCTTTACCCGTTTACCGTTTACCCGTT